>CAKNWT010271249.1:524-18937 GCA_932066315.1 Andricus coriarius
TATTTGTTGTAAAAACATATTCTATAGGTACTATCCAATTTTCTTTCTCCAAATAATTTTGTTTACAGAAAGAAATTTTCTAACAAGTTTGATTATTCTAAAATTGCGAGATCTATGAATTAAATCATCTTTATTGGCCTAGAAGTCTCATTCTTCGGTATGTTTTTTATAGAATACACTGCTGAATTATGCACATTATTCATATACTATTTTCCATTTCTGCTTATGTAGTTTCAATAATTTACAGCATTAACTTCCAAAGTTACACTTTAAATTTTAATACTTAAGGCACTGACTAGTATTACGGAATTTTCCGTAAAGTTAGCCTCAGACGAGCTCAAAAGGGTTAAGTCTTACGGAAAATTCCGTAACGGTAGACAGTTCGAATATATAAACATAACAAGTGGATATTCGCTCTTGGTATTATAATTGAGAGTGAGATTACTCGCCAGCAGACGAATACTGGTTTTTGCTGCTATGGAACATTGGAACGCTCACTTGGGATGCGAGACCTGTCGCTGAAGAGAGCGAACGAATTTTTTAAAACCACTATGTTCCAGATGACTCCGACCTCAGTCAGCTGTTTCACGAGCCATGACGCCACGTGCAAGAGTGTTCGCGATATCTTCGAAAATTTATTAAGGCTTTCTTATTCTGCAAGAACGACTTTCTTTATACTCAATTTGGTCAAATGTGTTGAGGAGGTATTTGAGTAAATACTTAAACCTCCTCAGTTTTTGTTCCAGGACGACGACCATTTTTGCATAGATATCATAATTTTCATTCAAAGAAATCTGTGATCGGACGATCCACGACTCGTCCTCATACCTGTTTCAGGACGCGATCGTACGCACAGTCTGATCCTTGTCCACCATACTAGCACACTGGTACCCCTCTAGTCTTTTTCTTACTCGGAATGTAACGAAAAGTGATTTAAGAAAAGTTTAGCACGATTTTCTTTTCTTTTAGAGGGAGAGATTTTAAATGAAGTGGATATTTACCAATGAGGGAATGTAGTTTAATGCCATGTTTGACCGTAGTTAACATTTTAGAAGATTATTGAATACGATTCAATTTGTCTCCTTTAAATGAGCTATGAATTTATATCTCATTTCACCAATGCTCCTAATTTGGCTCCCCAACCACACTGCACATGCGTCGCACCAGCAGCCTCATTGGAGCTTGATCGCGCGCTTATTTGAAATGATTGAATATGCAAATAAATTTTTCACAATATATAATAATCATAAAGTACAAAAAAATATTATGAATGATTTGAAATTTACATTTGTGAAAAAGGTATTCCTTCCTTTGAATTTGAAATCAAGCTATTTTGCGATCTGAAAATTAATTGTGATTATTTCCAAAATGATGATTTATTATAAAAAATGGATTTACACATCTATTAGTTACAAAAAAGCGCGCCATTTACAGCCAATGAGACTGCAGATGCAACGCATGCGCAGTGCAGATGAGCCACATTGGGAGCACTGCATTTCATGGATTCGAACAAAATTATACCGATTGAGGAGTATACTGAATGCTTATGGTGCTGCCATCTAAATGACCACCTTAATCCAATATCTTTTTAAATTTAAGTAAATTTGGTGGGTCAAATCACACACGCTTAGAGAGTGCGAATCCCCTAGTATATTTTTCAAGATTTTCCACTCTTTTTCGTCAAACATTAGAGTACATTAAATTAAGTAGACTCTCACAAAGCGCTCGGTGCTCGGGACCGAGTTCCTCACCGAGCGCCCGAACGATTAAGCCACGCCCCTAGGGCTTGGCGGAAAATATCTTTGAGACGCATTCGCCGATTATTCGAATATCGTCTCGCGCACGCGTATCTAACGCCCGGCTCAAGGCGCTTGCCGAATTTGGAGGTAATGGAAGGGAGAGGCACTTGACGAAAAAGGCGCTTTGTGGGAGTCTACTGCAGGGCTCACCACTTTCAGCAGGTGCTGACTGACACGACAAGTGCATGACTGCCACCAATATTTTCTGTAATTTTTTTCGGCGATTTCGAGGAATCCTGGAAAGGGTTACGGTCGTTTCGGTCACGGCTCGCTGCAGCTCATTGTTCACACCGAAGGCTCTGATTTTTTCTACTTGAATTCACAATACATTTCATTTTTTCATTTCAAATTGTAATTTACCGTGAAGGATCAGAGACCAGTCGAACGACAAGATTTATGAGGGCCTTTTCTCGGGCCTGTTTGACCTAGTCTCGCGGCTGCCACTGGCAGTATTTGACGTCACTGACTGCTTTTTGGTGAGCCCTGTATCATTTTCATGTCTATATTTAGGGGTGGGTCTTGAGCTAGATTTTGGTTGTGTTAGGTTTTGTGCTAGAGTTTTTATGAGTAGGGTGTAAGGTTTGGCGTATGTGGGCCAGTACATCATAAGAAGTGTTACATTATGATATATAGTATAATTAAAATGTAGACGTATAATGCAATTTTCCTAAGTTTCATTAACGCGTCTTTAATTTCTCTTTCTTAACGAGGGCCGATTAGGTGATTTCATTTTGCTAGTTACACCCGGCACGCATTACACGAAACGCTTGTTTCCGGTTAACGGAACGAGACAATGAAACCTCCTTTGCGGTAAGGATCCAAGCCATCAAAAAGAAATATCACCGCAGCGGTGAAAAATAAAAGGTAATCTCGCGAACGCATCCTTTAACCGAGACTGTGTCACCTTGACATAAAAAGTCACGCTAATGCTCGCCGTATTAAATTGCTCAGGAGTCTTGTGAAATTATAGAATAAATAATAACATTCTAAATTATTCCATGAGGCATTGAAAATATCGACTGACCAATTTTCATAAACTTTAATTGACTATTTTAATTAGAAATTCAAGACTCCAAGTGAGAAAAAATAGCAGTTCTGCAGAAGGCTTTTCTCTAAAAGGACGATAGAAAAACCTTTTCAAATATATTTTTTTATAATTAAATTTCCGAGAGACAACCAAAAAATTAATCGGAAGTCATCGTGGCTCAGATGGTATCATAATTGGCTGGATAAATATTCAATTAATGAAAAAAAATCATTGGTGATTGCAATGCAATTTTGAAATTCCTTTGCACCCGAGCACTGAAAGGAGCGATTCCCACGAGTGAAAATTCTGGAAAGTGAATATTCTATTTTTTCGCATTCCCTTGCAATAATCTTCGTTGTACTCTCTATTTTGATTTACACTGGACCATTCAGTAGGTGTAATTTGCAGAGTGTATGAGGAAGCGATGTTGGCTTCTAATGCACCCAATAAAGTATCTCTTATATGGCTAGGCGTCGATCTCGTTATGCATCGCGAACAATTATTCAGCCATGAAGGGAACCTCGGAAGAAGAGAAGCCGAGAGAAATGTTTCTAGCCAGGCTAAATTAAACAAACGAGCGAAACGCAAACCTTTGTATAACCTTTCTTTCACTTTAAACATATTGCATTATTTCTTTTACTTATAAACTGGAGGCAATTGTAAAAAATTTACTGATGCGTTCCAGTGATACCTTCTCATTCAGTTCGAGGGTGCGAAATTAAATGAAATTCTAGTGAGAGAATTCGGAATATTTGATACTTTACAAATTTAAATAGGGTGAAACATTTTTAAAGTGCTAACAATATTCTAAATACATTTTAGAACATTCCAGACTATTCTAGAATATTCGGCGATACTCTATTATAAAAGGTTTCAGAATTGGAATTTTCGCAGAAAGTTCAATGAAATTCTAAGCTACCGCAGAAAATTCAAGAACATTGTTCAAGATTCCATATTCATCAAGCACATTCTAGAATATATTGTAGACAAGTGAAATAAAACTTTTACAATGTTTCGAGAAGCTTATAAATAAAGAAGGTTCATTAAAAAAAAATATATAAGAGGATAATGTACAAAATTTCAAAAAGTTACTAATATTTAGAAACATTCCGGAATCTTCTGAACTATAACAGAATGTTCTAGAAATGTCAAAAAATGTGAGAATTTGTAAAGATAAGGAAGAGAAATTAAGTTACAGAGTAAGAAACCGAGGCACAAGAATATTCCTCAAATTCTACTTTCCCTAATTTTTATTTAACCAAAAATTGTTTCACCGAATAACAATTTACCCGAATTTTTATTTTTCCGAATTATAGTTTGACCTCATTTTTATTTTTCTGAATTATCATTTGTCCTAATTATGATTTTTCGGAATTACCATTCGTTCACATTATTATTTTGTCATGTTACTATTTGATATAATTTTGATTGTTCCAAATCGCCATTTCTCACCATTTTTATTTTGTAGAATAATCCTATCATTTCATCTAATTATTAATTCTTCTGAATTACCATATGTCCTAAGGTTTTTTTCCGAATAACCATTCGGAATAATTTTTTTTTCTAAATTGCTATTTGTCCATTAATTACGTCAGCATGATTTTTGAAAGTTTAGACCATCTCCCCCCTATTGTAAGTATTCATAACATTTTTTTATTCCCCTCCCCTTGAATTTCTTACACTTTTTAGAGGTTTCACAGAATTCAAATGATAGCGTAGTAATTTCAAGACTTCTTAAAAATTACCTACAAAGTAATTATAAGAATTAAAAATTGGTATGCAATTTAAGAAGATTTCCAAAGCCTTTTATAAATTTCAATAGATTTCATGGAATTATACCAATTTTGAGGTGTTTTAGATGATTCCAAAGGATTATGAGAGGCTTCACAGATTTCAAATGATTTTAAAAGATTTCAAGAGCTTGAAGAAATTACCCAGCACAATTTCAAAGAGAATCTCAATTTTTCATTGGACTTAGCAAGATTTGATGATTTTATTTGATTTTACTTTGAGGAGTTTAATCAGATTTCAAGAGATTTTACGAGATTTCAAGAGACACCGAAGGATTATTATGGATTTTAAGGAATTAAGAACGATTTCCACGGATTATAAAATATTTTAAGGGATTTCAAGCGATCTTAAAAGATTTTAAGAGATTTCGAAATATTGCAAAAGAAGTAACGAAATTTCAAAGAATAATAAATGATTTTAAGAGATACCGAAGTATTACGAAGAATTTGGAAGGATGTCGGGGGATTTTGAACATTTAAAGGAATTGAATAAGATTTCAAAAGATTTCACAGGTTTTCCTAAGATTTTTAACAAATTTAAAAAGATTCCAAATTATATCCACGGATTTTAGAGAATATCGTTAGATTTCCATTAAATTTAAGGGAATTTGAAAGGATTTCGTAATATTATACAGGATTTTAAGGGATTTCGAGGAATTTTAATGTCTTTTATTATAAATGATTAAGGGATTTCGAGCGAATTGGAAAAAGATTCACACGACTTTTAATGATTTCAATGCATTTTAAAGGTATTTAAAATGTTTCAATGGAATTCATAATATTTCGAAATAATTCACGGAATTTTAAGAATTTTAACCGTTGCGTTGGGTTTGAGAAATTTTAAAGGATCTCCATGAATTAAAAATACTATAAGGGACTTTTATGGGATTATGTATATTTGAATCGACTTGAAGGATTTAAAAAGATTTCACTTAAACTCAAGAATTTTAAGGGATTGTAACATGATTTAGAAATGGTTAAGGGATTTACCAAATTTCAGAAAAAATTACGGAATTTTAAGGGGCTAGTCTAGTTTCTCGGGCGGAAAATGGAGGTGATTTTTCGGGCCTTATAAAAAAAAACAATGAGGTCAAATATTTTACAATTTTGAGGATAAATTCAGATACTATTGACAAGTTAATACACAAAATTTCATAAAAAAATATCAACTTTAAGCCGAGTTATACACTCTGATGTCGAATCATCCAAAAATGAAGTTGTAAATCGGCTGCAGTTGTAGAGGTCTTCAGAATGCCAGTATCTGAAATTTCTTTTTTTCACGTTAAACTAGATGAATTTCCCCGTACCATGAACTAGGATCTTTTAAAAATATTGAAAATTAAAAAAATGGCAGCGTTTTGAAAAAAATTGTCAAATTTTCACCAAAAAAACGCTCGTTTTTTGCTCGGCAAATTTATATTTTTTGAAATATCGAAAAGATCCTAGTTCATGGTATGTAAAAACATGTTACGAATATTCGTGCCAAATTTCAAATCGATTCGTTGATTTTTCTTTGAGCTAGAGTTGTAGCCGTTTCTGAAAATGCATTTTTGAGAAAAACGCTATTTAAGTTTTGACAACTGATTTTTGGTTATAAAATTTAATTTTTCATACTTACAGTCACTCTGGGAACTTTTTCTCCAAATAGTATGCTATGGAATTAGGCAAAACAAAATATAGATTTTTGAAAGTGAGAAACTAGACTGGTTTCAAGAATAGTTAACTTCTCGACTCAATACATATTTAATGAACGTATGTAATATAAAATATTACATAATAAAAAGGAAATCAAACAAATAATGGTATAATTTGTATAATAGCATAAAAATTAAATTCAGCAGCCAACACAGGTTTGAATTAGCATATTTTGAAAAAATAAATAGAAAGAGGAAACTGACGTAATAAATGCTTTTAGGGGGGCCCCGCGCCCCGCCCGTTATGTAAAGATTTGTCAATCTTTCAGGACCTCCTCCACCTAAAAAAGCCGTACGTAATTAATGGACGATCCCTTAGCTAAATTTGAATTTCGCGTCGTTATTTTATTGCGGACGTATTTTAGGTAAAATGAAATAGGGCTCATATACAACACGTCACAGCTTTCTTATCTCACTTCCGTCATAAGTTCGGTTTTAGCACCTACAAACGACCACTAAACCAGTATTTATAGACTTAGGCCTATAAACGGGTTACTTAGGGTCGTGGGCTCATAAAGTAATGATGTGATGTGATCTGATTGGATAACTAACAACTGCAGCAGACTTTATCGGTCGCTGATCTATTCATATTATCGCCGCACCATAGCGCTGTCTATACACACTACATGAGAGTTGATAAGATGACGAAAACTCGTCTCGTTCGGAGAAGGTTATGAGACCCTAAAACCGCATTTATGATTACGTTGTGATAAAAGATGTTGTATAACACTCGTAAGGATAATAAGTGGCACTTTTTCCTCATGTGAAGTTATAATACTCGCTAGAACTCTCGGTTTCGCCTTGTTTTTGCTTTGCTTCGGCTCCATCTGGCCTCGGCTACACCTCGGGTTCTGGCTCATATTGCAACATTTCATGAGGAAAAGTGTCACTTATTGCCCTTGTTTCTTAAATAATTATTTTTGGCGCTGGTCAGTTTTCGTTCCTTGGGTCACATTTGGAGTAGGGGAAACTGGCTTGTGCCCCATTAGGTCTTCATCGTTCTTCCCCCAAACCTTTTCTGACTAAAATGCAGTCAAGCCCGACCATTTTTTTGGACAACTATCGAAAGTCCAAAGTTCGGACAATAAGACAAGACAAAGTCGAAGGCGTGGTTGCGAGACCCGATAGCCTTCAAATGCGGAGCCTGGGCGAGCCATAGGCCGTAACTAGAAGTGACTGGCTTTCATTTCCTCGTGCTTGATGTTGCTGGTCGAATACCTGTTCTGTTTGCATTATCGAGTAAATTACCGACCCGCCATGCCATGTAAAACTGGCGATCACCGAAGAAAAACATTACGTGGAGCAACCAATCGAGATGGGTCGAATAGTTGATGCGCCAGAGAATGTTATCTAATTAATCGGCAACTCGTAACAGACGCATCGCCCCAAGCAAAACGGTGTGAAAATCTTTTATTGATTCGTGTTACGCCAACTTGCCATTTTTTATCGCAGGATGCATTTACGTCTCTTTGATTTGCAAACTAGTCACGGATTTGACATTCCGTGACCCGTCTGTCGTACATTCTCTCTCGGGATCCCCTATCATCTCTTGAACACCTCTTCTATCCTGGGACTCAAATTATTCCTCAGGACCCCACCTAACCCACGGGATACCACCTGTCTCACAGTACCCCAATTATCCCGCAGGACCTCGCCTAACACTGGGAATCTTCTTAAACTTCAGGAACTCACGCTAGCCCACAGGATCAGACCTATACCTCGGGGCCTTCACTTACTCCATGAAACCCAATCTAATCCACATGACTCCAGCTATCCTACATGATCCCATCTTTCCCTCGGGACCCTGCCTATTCTTCGAGCCCCCCTGTCCTACGGAGTCCAATCTAAGTCACCTATACCTCGGGATTCCACTTATTTCTCGGGACCCCCATTACTCCACGGGACCCAAGCTAGCCTACAGCATCCTACCTGTCCATTGGGCACACACTTTTCCCACGGAACCCAGCCTGACCCCGGGAACCTCACCTATTTTTCGGGTCTTCTTCTCGGACCTCTTCTCTCGGGATCTCACTTAACCCACGAGATACCACTTATCACATGAGACCTCACCTAAATTCTCCTACACGATTCCCTTTAAACGATCCCTCAGGTCCCAAAATACCACGGGACTCCAGCTATCCCAAAAGACCCTTCCTATCCCTCATTAACCCACCTATCCCGCGGGAACCCGCCAATACCTCCGGATCAACCTCCCCATGTCCCAGGGGATCCAACTAAGCCCGCACGATCACACATATCCCTCGGGCCCCTACTTATTTCACGAGATCTAACCTAACTAACATGACACCAGCTAGCCCACGAGACCCCACCTATCCTTCGAGACACACCTCCCCCTATCATTTGGAACATAATCTAGCTCATAGGACCCCACCTAATGTTCGGGATTCCAATTATTTCTCGGGAAACGCATTATTCCTTGGGACACCCAATATTACACGGGACCAAACTAACCCAGAGGACCCCACCTTTCCGTCAGAGCCTAATTTATCCCACAGAATCCAACTTAGACAACAGCACGCTAACTATCTTATAGGACTCGGCCTATCCCCCAGAACCCCAGCCAACCAACGGGATCAAAACTAACCCACAGGACTAAATATAACCCACAGGATCCCACCTATTCCTCGGGATTTAACCTATACCACGGGACCCCACATAACTCTCAAAACCCACCCCATCCCTCGAGACCCTTACCTATGGATCCCAACCTAACCCACAGAACACAAAATCCTAACTAGTCCAAAATATAAAAGCTAAAAATTGTAAATACTATATTTAAATAGGCTACGCAACATTTTGTTAGGTGTTTACTGGAACAATTTTCAAGATTGACTGTAAATAAGTTATAAACGACTTTCTCATTCCAGGAATTCATGTAATTCAAGGAATTCAATAAATTCAAGCAATTCAAGGAACTTATAAAAAATGAAATGTATTCAAGGAATTTACGGCATTCGTGAAATTTATGGAAATTAAGGAATGCACGGAATTCATGGAATTTATTGAATTCATCGAATTTATTAAATTTATCGAATTTATGGAATTCATCAAATTCATGGAATTCATCAAATGCATGGAATTCTTCGAATTCATGGAATTCTTCAAATTCATGGAAATCAAGGAATTCACGCAATTGAAGGAAAATACGGAATTCAAGAAATTTACGGAATTCACGCAATTCATATGGCCAACGGCCATACCACGCTGGAAGCACCAGTTCCCGTTAGATCACTGAAGTTAAGCAGTGTTGGGCGCGGTTAGTACTTGGATGGGTGATCGTCTGATACTACTGCGTTGCTGTTGGCGGTCGTGGGTGTGGTGAGCCCATTTACTACAAATCCACCTAAAAAACACTACCCGAATCGGGTAGTGTCACGCTTACCCCTGGAGGCTCGCCGAAAGGGAAATAGCTTAATGATATACATACATACATACATACATACATAGAATTCGCGGAACTCATCGAATTCACGGAATTCATAAAATGATTCATGGAATGCACGGAATTAATAGAATTCACGGAATTTACGGAATTCAAGGAATTCCAGGCACTTATAAAAAATGCAATGTATTCAAGGAATTTACGGAATTCATGGAATTCATGGATATTAAGGAATGCACGGAATTCATGGAATCCATTGAATTCATGGAATTGATGGAATTCATCGAATTTATGGAATTCATCGAATTCACGCCATTCATGGATTTCACGGAATTCACAGAATTCACAGAATGCACGGAATTCATAGAATTCACAGAATTCACGGAATTCAAGGAATTGATAACAAATGCCAGGAATTCATAGAATTCACAGAATTCGCGGAGTTCACGAAATTCAAGGAATTCATGAAATTCACGGAATTCACGAAATGCACAGAATTCAAGAAATGCACAGTATTCGCGAAATGCACAGAACTCACGAAATTAATAGAATTCACAAAATCCATATAATTCACGGAATTCATGGAATTCACGGAATTCTTGGATTTCACGGAATTCATGGAATTCATAGAATTCATGGAATTCATGGAATTCACGGAATTCACGAAATGCACAGAATTCAAGGAATGCGCAGAATTCACGGAATTAATAGAATTCACAAAATCCATATAATTCACGGAATTCATGGAATTCACGGAATTAATGGAATCCATCGAATTCATGGATTCATCGAATTAATGGAAATCAAGGAATTCACGTAATTCAAGGAATTCATGGAATTCACGGAATTTAAGAAATTTACGGAATTCATAGAATTCGCAGAATTTAAGGAATCCATAGAATTCACAGAATTCAAGGCATTCACGGAATTCACGAAATGCCCAGAATTCAAGGAATTTTAAGAATTCACAGAATGCACGGAATTACAGAATTCACAGAATTCACGGAATTCATGGAATTCACGGTATTCAAGGATATCATTGAATTTCTTCATATCGTGGAATTCCAATTAAACATGCTTACGAAGATTCACTTACACCGTGCATTCCGAGACATACGTTATTTATTTTAATTGTAGTTTAAACTCCTGTTACCGACACTTACCGATATTTGGAGTATTCGAAGGTTCGCTTCCGTTCTTAATTTTTAAATTTAGCATGGAGACGTACCTGAAATTGCTCTAGATGTCGATAAATGTTGGTAACAGAAATCTTAAACTAAAAAAACCCTGCTTAGCACTTGCATCACAAATAGCTACAAATTTTTATAATATTAAAAATGTCAAATTAGACTTTGTTGAAAGCATATTCTCAAAGATATTTCAAATTAACGCTTTTCACATTAAAATTCTTAACACTGTAAGCATTTTAAATTAATACACTAATCAATTTCATAAAAATTATTAATTAACTACATTTTATAATGTTTTTGGTACAAAAAGAATATTCAAACAATAATTATGCATAAGGAAAAAAAGAGGGAACTAATTTGAGACGAAAGTGTCTTCATAAAATAAAATTGTTACCGTTTGAATAAAACTTGATCAACTTTCATTCAATTCGGGTGTAAATTTTCAGAGAAAGTTGAATTTAAGGAATTGAGTACGAGAATTAGAAATTTTACGTCACTGGGCGTTGCAAAATAGTGGCACTCATTGAAAGTGAAATCGATTCGATAAACGATGCGTAAGACATCGAGGTCAATCTGCAATATCATTTCTTGAATACTTTTGGAAATTTTCTACCCTTTGATATTCTCTTTCCAATCTTATATTAGAATTTTTTCTGTAAATTCATTTCACTCAGTAAAATTATAATTAAAGGCATAAGAAAATTATTCCAGAAGAGAAGTTGAAATATATCTGATCAATTCTATCTGTTTCAATTAATTTAAAAGACCGCATAACTATTAAGATACGCTAATAATGAAATCGATTAAGCTAATAAAATTTCTACATGGCTTCATAATGTACTTATAATGCAGAAATGATTTTGTAATGAACTTAAACTTGTTTTTCCAATCAACTACTTTTCCTTACTAACAACTTTTGTTACACAAGTATGAATTATTAAATATATGTAGTAGCTGATTGTGGGAAAAAGTGATTTATTTTTTTATTTTTATAGGACTCTAGAGGAAAACATTGCTGCGATGAAAATCCTTAATTTAGTGATGATTATCCAGATTCTGATCAATGAATTCTCAGACTTGTGCAAACATCCTCTTAGCTGGCGATCTCAGGTCGATGGCTGGAATTCAGGGCCGGTGAGTGTAACCCGTAACCGAGCGAGGTTACCTCGTCGAGCCGAGTGGAAAAAGCGAGAAAGCGAGTTTCCGCGAATTAATTACAGAGTGAATATAAAGTAACTAATGCGATATTCGCGAGGTGCGTAGTCTTTGGGCACGTGTTTATAATTCCACCTTTTCTGATTAAAACTTTGTAATTTCTAAAATTAATATTATTTTTATTATTTTCTAATTTGTTTTCTAATATACTGTCAGTTTCAGTTCAATCACAACATTTAATCAGATACTTTTGATTTTGATTTTAAATTGTTTTTCTAAGTAGATAAGTAAGCTGCGTTTTAATGAAAGATTCCTGTTACCGTCATGTTACCGGCATCGAGACCATGCCACAGCGCAAGTGGTTCGTGTCCGTCCTACGTTTCTAGAACATTCTTGATGATGTCACAAAATAATATTGCGCAATTGTTTGAGACGAATTTGCGTATTAATTATTTGATGACTGCATATGAATATAAGAAGATAAAACAATCCATTCGTTGATGAAGATTAAACCTGCATGCTGACGCGGATAAATACAAATATTAATTTGAAAGTGTCTACGCGAAATGCTTAATTGAGATAATAAATAACCTTGAAGTTGTTTATGTGAATTCATCTCTGACAATTGCGCAATATTATTTTGTGAAGTCATCAAGAACGTTCTAGAAAATTAGCATGGACACGAACCACTTGAGCTGTGAAACTCGATGTCGGTAACACGTCGGTAACAGGAATCTTGCGTCAGCACACAGCCTATTCATCAACAATCCTTTTCTCTTTAAATTTTACTGACATTTGTTGCTCGAAATTGTTTAATAACATTAGAGACAAATCTTTTAAAAAGTTTTTGTTTGTTCTCGAAAACCGTTAATAGTGCGGAAAAAAGTTTACAGGATTTTTTTATGAAATGAAGGTAGTTTGGGGGGTGCCGTAAAAAAATCGAAACTTTAAAATGGGGGCCACACTTAGTACCACAGCGTCAGGTCGCGGATCTAAAAATTCTGAGTTTTTTCTTAAAAACAAAAATTAATGGCACCGCAAAAATTTATAATACTCTTTAAGATTTATCGAAGCATATTTATCATTTTCTTGAAAACAATGTATCGCTAAGAATAGGTTTTAAAATGACAAATAAATTTTGTTTTTTTAATAAACAAATAAAAAAGTCAGCAGTTTTTTTTCTGAAACTTTAATAAATTACGAATAAAAACTGTTAGCAACATTTTTTATCTATTTTTATTATCACTTGAGTTATGATAAAAGGAAAAAAGAAGCTCGAAATGGTTAATCGAAATAACTTTAAAAAGTCTTTAAATTTCGTACTACAACTTGGCACAGTTATTTAGTACTCTAAATACTATTCATAGACCAAAGTAAAAAAAAATTTTTAAATAATAATTTATGAAAGTTAGAGGACTTAAAGCTCACAATGGGGAGAAAGTAGAATTTTTTATTTTAAAAAGGTCAAGAGTTATTTTTTCGCAACCGATTTTAAGATTTCTTTCCTGAAATTGAATCTTATTCAATTTCTAAGAAGTCTATCAAAACTGATTTTTTTGAAATATGCTAATTTCTTGTTCAAATTAAAAAATGCTAAATACTCATAATTTTTCTATATTTATGCTATCTATTTTGCACTATTTATTGAAATTTTCTAAAAAATACATAGAATTTGTAAATTTACTCGCAGTGAATAAAAATTTAAATTATAGGTTAATTTTCTTTATTTATTTGGTTATTATAAACAAATGAATGAATAAAACTGACATCTCCTGCATTTTTGGCTTTTGAACGTACTATTTATACTGATTTTGTCGCTTAATTATGTAAAAGTATTCATTAATCGCAACAGAGAACTAAGCGAGAACAATTTCAATGTTATAAACAATTTTTTTCATCAAATTCACTTATCTCGTAGTTTTGAACATAGAAGATTTTCTGTTGCTATAAGATCGTTTCTTTTCTTTTCAAAAATAATATCTTGCCACAATAGATTGTCATTCAACAATATTGGCGATTGCTACAAACGATTTCAATAAACAAATTCACTTATTTCGCATTTTTGAAAATAGATAATTTTTTTTTCAGCGGGCTCATTTCTTTTCATCTCAAGAAAAATATTTTTACAATGAACATTGTCATTTAAGAAAAATTATTTTATAGAAACAATTTTTATAAACATAATCACATATTTCGCCTTTTTGACCATAGAAAATTGTTCTTCTCTGTAGAGTCATCTTATTTCAGCTCATGTATAATATTATTATACAGAAGATTGCCATTTTTGGAAACAATTTTCATTAAAAAATTCACTTATTTAGCGATTTTGAATGTAGAATTGTTTTGGCCGAATTATTTCGTATTATATTGCAAGAATAATACCCTGACACAATAGATTGTCCTTTAACAACATGATTAAAATTTTCATAAACAATATCTATAAACAAGTTTACATTTTTTGCTTATAAGAATTAATAAAAACAATAATAATATATTTTGTTCAATAGCAATCTTTTGTTTCATAAAATTGTATTTGAGATGGAGAAAAGTGATACGACACAAAATAAAACTTTTTGATATTCAAAAATTCATTATCCAGTGAATTCGTTTATTACGATTGTTTATAATGTCGAAAATTGTTGTCAAATGGCAATATTTTCCATGATAATGTTATTCTTGAGATGAAAAGAAATTACTCCGCAAGAACGAAAAATGTTCTATGTTTAAAGAGTTGTCTAGAACATTCCAGAATTTGGAAAGAAAATTTCAAAACTTAGTGAAATTAAAAAACGGTCAAAATTTTATAATAATTACTCAAACTTTACATAACCAGGATGGATTTGTATTATTTCTACTGAAGTTTATATGCTTTGCATTCATTTAAAATTCAGAGACCGCGATACTTTTCTACCTTAGGTTTCACGTCACTATTTTTTTATTTTTCTAGTCTTAAAAATTAAGTAATAATAAATTAAAAACATCTGTTTTTTAATTATTGGAAATTAAAATTATCCCTAATTGTTGAATTTCAAACTTAATTATTTTAAATCTAATTCCTTTAACGATATTGCTAAGAGGGTCTTAAAATTAATCATTTAGGGCATTTATTTTTCGAAAAAATCAAAGTTTTAAGATTTAAAAATTAGTCAAAGTAGGCGACATGCGCCCACAAAAAAGATTTTCTTAGCCTTTTGAGACATAATTTAAATCACTTCCTCTACTTCCCTTCCCCTATAGGGTACGAGGTAAAGTCGGCTATGGCACAATATGAAGTCTACTATGGCACAAGGTAAAGTCGGCTAGGTTATGGGGTAAATTCGGGTAGGAGGCGGGGTAAAGTCGGTTAGGATATAGGGTAAAGTCGGCTATGCCACAAAGTAACGTGGGCTATGTTACAAGGTAAAGTCGACTATAGCACAAGGTAACGTCAGTTATGGTACAAGGTAAAGTCGACTATGGCACAAGGTAAAGTCAGTTATGGCACAAGGTAAAGTCGGCTAGGGTATGGGGAATATTCGGGTAGGGTACGCGGTTAAGTTGGCTAGAGGACGGGGTAAAGTCAACCAGGGTATGGGGTAAATTCGGCTATAGCACAAGGTACCGTGAGCTATGGTACAAGGTAAAGTCGACTATGGCACAAGATAAAGTCAGTTATGGCACAAGGTAAAGTCGGCTAGGGTATGGGGAATATTCGGGTAGGGTACGCGGTTAAGTTGGCTAGAGGACGGGGTAAAGTCAACCAGGGTATGGGGTAAATTCGGCTATAGCCAAAGGTACCGTGGGCTATGGTACAAGGTAAAGTCGACTATGGCACGAGGTAATGTCAGTTATGGGACAAGGTAAAGTCGGCTAGGCTATGGGGTAAATTCAGGTAGGGTACGGGGTCAAGTCGGTTAAGGGGCGAGGTAAATTTGGTTTAGGGTATAGGGTAAATTCGGCTATTCCAGAAGGTAACGTGGAATATGGTAGAAGGTAAAGTCAACTGTGGTACAAGGTAAAAACAGTTATGGCACAAAGTAAAGTCGGCTAGTGTATGGGGTAAATTTGGGTAGGGTACGGGGTTAAGTCAGCTAGGGGACGGTGTAAAGTCGGTTAGGGTATGGGGTAAAGTCGTCTTGGGTACGGGGTAAATTTGGTTAGGGAACGGGTCAAGTCGGTTAGAGTATGTGGTAAAGTCGGCTATGGCATAAGGTAAATTCGGCTAGGGTAGGGGGTAAACTCTGTAAGGGACAAAAGTACGAACTACATGGAAAGAAACATTGAAATTAAATTAAAAAGAGAATAGCAGATTAAAAAAGTTCAAATAATAAAAAATTATTTCTTCAAAAAGTATATCTATTTAGGATACTCAGCCAATCACATTTCAGGTTCAGTCGATTTCAAGGTCACCTAAGCCTTTGGCCAATAGGATACTCGAGTAGCACCTGTGGTGATCAGATGGTGATTAAATGACCAACATAGACTCAAGTGAAAGTCGTTTATAAGGATAAAATGAGTAGAATTTTGCAACTCGTGTGCAATATTGTTTATGAAAAACGTAATTGAAAAAAAGTAAAGGCTACTCGACTCGGGTATGTCGATTATTTATCGGTAACCTACACTCCGAAATCAATTCACTTTCAAACAGCCACACCGATAGAATCTACTTTTATCTGCTTTGAAAGTGAACACGAACGCATTAGAATACATTATGAAGGCGTTGAGACACTTCCAAGCTTAAGAAAAATAATTGTCTTTATAAACGAACTAATAAAATACACTGAAAATATTATTTTCCAAGGTATTTCAGCTGGAAACATTATATACAGTCTCTCTGTAAAATAAAATAATAATTTGTGTGACATTTTATGATATGCCTGTAAGGATTATTAAAAAAAAAAATATTTTTGAATCCGAACACGCAAACTAGACTAAGTTGTACTTTAGGGTGGTCCAAAATTGCATAAATTCAACTTTTTTTTTTTATTGGTCAATATCAAGACATACCCCCTGGTTTTTGAAATTATCATAGGATTTTAAATCAGAAAAGCTCAGTTTTCGGAAAAATGTGAAAAACAACTACTTGTTATTAACTTTTTGTCAATTGAATTTCAGCCCCGATCGAAGAAAGTGTCCCGAAAAATGAAAAATATCAGTTTCATGCAATTTTTTCATTTCTATATGTGACAAGTTTGCAAGTATTTTTGAATTAATTTCAAATCGTTTAAACAATTTATATTTACTTCAATGTTTGTTTTCATTCCAAATCATGGAAAGTTCGCATTTTCAGGAATAAAGACACCCTTAATGGATTTTAGGAGTAATATTTTTTATTGAATACGTTTTGCAATTGTTTAAACAATTTCCATGTGTTTATCTTTTTTCTAACGAAATCATGAAAAGTTAGCATTTTTTGAACTAATACCGTACTTAATGGATGATAAGAGTAATATTTGTTGTTTACGACATTCTTAAATTTTTAAATAAATTATAATCATTCATTTCTGACTTTTTATTGGAAAAGTAGCGAAAATTCTAGTTTCTAAAACCCCTTGCACCATGTCGCTTATTATCAAGCTTGTATATCTCATTATTTTAATCCAAAATCATTTAATTTAAATCTAATGATTTTTTGTTTCAAAATAGATATTTCAGGTAGAATACATCAACATAAGCTAAAAATTTTTGAAAAATAGTAAATATTTTTTGAAATCGAATGATTTATTATTCAAAATACCAATAATTATACATGGAAAACACTAATGTAATCGAAAATTGTTAAATGATTTGAAATATTGTTCAAATTATAATAATTATAGTTTAAAAATGCCAATTTTCGATTTAAAACGCGAACGTAACCTAAAATTGTTCAAAATATTAAAAAAAAATGTAAACCTTAATAATTTATTATTGAAAATACCAATAACTTTACACGAAAAACACCATAAAATAATCAAAAATTATCTAAAGTTTTTAAATATTGTTCAAATTATAATGATTTTTGTCTAAAAATACCTCAATGTGAAGTGCAAACATAACATAAAATTGTTGAAAATCATGAATCTTGTTTCAAATCTAATGAGTTTTTAATAAAAATTTCAATTCCCAACGGAAAACAATAGCACAGTTAGAAGTTATTCAAGCTGAAATATTTTATAATATTCAAGAAAAATCATTGGATTGATATCTAATGATTTTTCGTATAAAAATACCAATTTTCGGTGAAACACTGCAACATAAACTAACTTGTTGAACAATTGAGAATAATCTTTAAAATCTAATAATTTTTCATTGAAAATATTAATAATTTCCGACGAAAAACGTTAACATAACATAACAGACCATTTTTCAGTATTGTAACTCTTTTTGAAAATCT
>CAKNWT010271285.1:5206-17547 GCA_932066315.1 Andricus coriarius
GGGGGGGGGTAAGTCCGTAAAATATAAAAATACTTTAAAGCTTATTATTTTTTTAAGTGTGATTGACATCTTCGCTTCGCTCGGGCAACAACCTTCCCACTCGTCTCTAATCAACAACTTTGCAAACTTGTCACACAATGTACTATTTAGGAAATAAGAACTTATTTTGACGATGAGTTAATAATATCAGAAAAGCAAGTAGTGGTACAGAGTTAGCCGGAATTAAGAATTCTGATAGCGAAATGGTATGGGATACTGAGAAGGTGAACGAGTGTGTGTACAGCTTTTCCAACAAATTATATGGAGGTGAAGCTAAGAGATGTAACAACTATAATATAGGACAGAATAAGTCAGAAAATCCCGCTAAAAAGTGGCGACATGGGAATTAGGGCCTACGACATTAAGTTTGTAAGTAATAATTAAAATAATGGTAAGGCTGCTGATGTGGACGATATTACCACTGAAATGCTCTAGAGCAATGAGGAGTATCTGTTTGCGTGATTGAGCGAGTTGATGAATGTGTGTCCTGAGAGTAAGCTCATGCAAATATCAGAACATAAGGTCTATGCAGTCCAACGCGGATTTATGCCAGGAAGATGTTTATCTACAAAAGCCTTCAAAATGGTGGATAGAGTTGTTAAACTATGGGAATTTCTGAAAGAGTGTGGATTCAACGGTTTCCTTCTAAAAGCAATAAAACCAACATGTGACGGTCCCGGGATGCTCGCGAAGAAAAAAATCCCAAGCTGAGGCGTAACAACCGTGCCGAAAGCTGAATCGCACCTGGGTGAAGTTTCTTATAACGGCTCACTCTGGGATAGCACTGCGGTATAACGTATTGTACTATGTTTTTATTTGAAACCCCCGGTGAAACAGATGTCTATGTGTGGTTCCTCCTTACTGCTCAAGTATCAATTCAGTCCTTTAGAATAAGTATATATACCGCCAGAGGACTTCACTTCACTGGGTATGGGCCTGTGTAAAATTTTCTTTACTATTGCAGGCTTAGAATCACTGTATGAATTTAATCACAGCTAGTCACAACACAAAAATGCATCTGACCTTATTAGAAATATTTGCATTTGTCTGGGCGTTCGGCAGGGGAGATGAAAACTGTAGAAGACCATCTCCCGAGGTCAGCCGGTTTTTCGAGTATCGAGTTTGAAAGTAGACATTCAACGTGTGACACTACCGAATGCACACAATCATCCTCAGCATAAAACCTCCTACTTAACATTAGTTGGAACGCAGCGAATACACAACCTAGTCATGCGTCGTAGATAGACATCCAGCCGAGTGCCATCTGCGCTCAAAATAGCTTAGCTCCGCGATTCTTCCCGCCTCAAGATTCACAGGTCAGCTAATGCCGTCGGTTATGTAGCCCTATCCTCCGGGCCTCTTTAAAGATGGACGAACCTTTTTCCTAGGTGCTCGTGGAAACAAAGATGACACCAACAAATCCATTTTTCAGATGCGGGTTGTAACAATAGATCGCGCAAAGCACCCGGGAAGGGTTCAGTATACAGTACCGACCACCCTAGACTTCTGGCTGCTGAAAATAATTTGGATGAAAACACGACGATAGACCGGCGCAGCGGAACGCTCACACTATTGAGTAGAAGAATTGACTCCAGGATGTATTGCTGGACTGCTAATCTACTAGCATTATTTCTGTTCATGGAGGCTTGATGGTGCGCATGAACACTCTGTGGTGCAAGTAACACCCAGAGCTTCCGCACATTTCGCATCAGTCTTTGAAATATTAAGCTGCCTACCTCTCGCGAACTATATATGAACGAAAAGTGCTCCCCGAACCGCTACAAGAACAAGTAGCAGACAAAGAGAAGAGGGCGACATTACCATCAATAGCGAAAAGGAAGCGTCCACTAAGTGATGATAGCGATTTCAGGAGAAGGAGGAACCTTGACCTCCAGATTCCACCTAAGCTTTAAGATCTGATTGAAATTCTTTCCTCCCTTCGTAAGGACCTCTCGGAGGAGTACGTCCTCAGGCCCATTCATTGTTCAGTTTATGGTGCTGCGAGAGGTTCGACTGATTTAAATCGAAGGCTAAAACCGACGATGGATCAAAAGATCAAAAGACATTTGCATCAACTGAACAGGGAGATTCGCTGGGCAGGACAGAATGCATCCCGTGTTCAGTGTGTGCTTGACTAAATAACATGTGGTAGGCCGCTTATGGAAAGGGTCCGAAACATCGCCCACGAACTGAGGATCTATCATCACACACTGAAGAAGTCAAAGCTGCTGGAAATCAAACAGCTCATAGTTGACAAAATACGGTTGATATTTAACGCAAGCAGGAATATACAGAAGAGGGAGCGGTGGGTCAGGGAGAATCAACAGGTTCTCGCTTTTTGACTACCTCATAAGACGTTTGGTTTCTCATCTCAAAAGCTTATCTTCAGGTTACGCCAAGATTTTAGCTGGTGTTTCATCAACATTTATTTTCAGCTTCTCAGCCAATTTTCAGCGATAATCAAACCAGATGTCGCTTTCAAGTTACACGGTCTCATAAAATGAAATAAAAAAGTCCTCCGACCAAACCAAGTGGAATATACGTTTTCAGATGCGCTGATCATGAATCCGTGACCTCTAGAGGTCACATGAAGGTCAGAAGCATTCTTTAGAATTTATGAACCTAGTAGCTTGTCATTGGATGGGAATGCAAATGCGAATTTCATTTTCTCTGTATCCGGTTACCAAGACGAGATACTTGTTAGGGAATTTAGAATGATCTATTAAACTTTCATATGACCTCGAGGGGTCACTGGGACCCGTGAGTAAAAATATATTCTAAAGTGAAAGTTTCCGCTCTTTCCGAATCTGAGGTCAAAAGTATGAAATCTCTCAAATTAACGAAGTTCAGCTTCAAATTACCTTGATCCTGACGTTTAGAAATCATAAGGGCGACGGATTCGTGATCAGCGCAACCAAAAACGTATTTTATAAAGGTCATTACCTCGATATTAGCAAACTATGACAAGCTACTAGGTTCAGAAGTTCTAAACAATGGTTTTGACATTCATATGATCTCTTGAGGTCACTGGGACCGGTGGATACAAATATTTCAGAACGTAAAATTTCCCGCTATTTCAGAATCCGGGGTCAAGAACATGATGTCTCTCGAATTAACGAAGGTAATCTAAAAATGACCTTGATCCTGACCTTTAAGGGTCATAGGGGCCACTAATTCTTGACGAGTGCACCCGATAACGTATTTTGTAAGGGGGATTACCTCGATATTAGCAAACCAGGACAAGCTGCTATGTTCAGAAGTTCTAAAGAATGCTTTTGACCTTCATGCGACCTCTAGAGGTGACTCGATCCCGTGGCTAAAAATATTTCCGAACGTAAAATTTCCTGCTCTTGCAGAATATGAGGTCAAAAACATGATTTCTCTCGAATAAGGGAAGCTGACTTTCAACTGATCTTGATCCTGACGTGTAGGGGTCATGGGGGTCACGGACTCATAATTAGCGCATCCGAAAACCTATTTTTTAAAGATCATTATTTTGATATTAACAAACTATGACAAGCTACTACGTTCAGAAATTCTAAAGAATGCTTTTGACCTTCATACAACCTCTAGAGGTCACTCGAACCCGTGGGTAAAAATATATCTGAAAGTAAAATTTTCTACTCTTTCAGAATCTGAGGTCAAGAAGATAATATCTCTCGAAATTCCGAAGTGGTCCTTCAAGTGACCTTGATCTTGACGTGTAGGGGTCATAACGTTCACAGATTCGTGATCAGCGTATCTGAAAACATACATTCCACTTGGTTTGGTCGGAAAACATTTTGATTTTATTTTGTGGCCCTATGTTACCTAATCATCCACCGCATCATTTTATTAAGACGATGTCTGGACCATCCGTCTCGAGTAAATCAAGACTGATTGCTCTAGAAAATCTAAAAATAGCTAAGGCTCGAAGCTCTGACAGTCCGCGGTCTTCACCTCTTCCTCTTTTACATAAGAAATAGGGTAAAAGGTGACCAGACAGTGGTTTCAGAAGACGTGAACTTCTCTTCTTTATCCTGTACATTGAGGATCTTCTCATCGCTTATAACAACAAAGAACAACACCTCCAGCACCTAAATATTCTTTTTCAGCGATTCCAGGATTATGAATTGGTCATTAACTTGGCCCAGTTACACTTCGGAGGAATTGAAGTCGAATTTCTTGGTCATACAGTCTTTGAACACGACATCAAACCTATCCCTGCCAAAGTCACAGCAAGCCTCGACTTCCCGAAATCAGAAATGATTAAGTAGCCGCGCGGTTTTCTCTTTAATATTAATTTCTAGCGAAAATGCATAAAAGCTGACGATTAGCTCGAAAAAGACCTTCACTAAGTACAAGTAGTCTCTAGAACAAGCGATACGTCGACAATCTCATCAATTGGACTTTATTGTTCAATTCACACCGGACTTTTGCCATATCATGGCAATGGACAGCATAGTTGCTAACAGAACGCGATATCACAGACTGTCTCAATTCGCGAATAAGCAAGATTACAAGCTGAGGATAAAGACCTTCCATTTCTTCTCCATTTTGCTACCACTTTACTCCAACTTCGCCAAGTTAATTTTCAGGACACAAGTCTATATTGTGACATCTCGTCAAATATGGTGCATCGTTATATTTCCAGGAGACGACGCTGAGTAATTTTTGACTCGTTTACCTCGGTTTCTCATCCTGCAAGAAAAGCATCACAGAAATTAATTGGTCAGTACTGCTTCTGGCCATCAATAAAAGACTGTTTTAAATGGACCAAACACTGTATCTAGTGCCAGACGAACAAAGTCTCTCACCGCATAGGTTCACTTTCTGGCACGTTCAGCTGCCAACTCAGCTCTTTGAGCACATACGCATAAAAATTAGTTCTCTTACCATCCACAAGTGAATGGTCTCGTCAAAAAACTGCACCAATAACTCAAAGTAGCACTTCTCTGCAACAACGACTCGTGGAGTAATGCCCTTCACGCTGTGCTACTACGCTCTTCTATGGTAAACTGATTCAACTTCCAGATGCATTCTTTGCTCCTTCTTTCCGCATCCTTATAGCTCCTGAATTCGGTCACAACGTCAAAGACCATTTTCATAACCTTTTAAGGCACAAAAGGTACTTCATTGTATTTATCGGGACAAAAATTTCCCAAAATTGGTAGACCGCCTTAAACTTACCTGTATTTTCAAGTAAGAAAAACAACAACGACTTCTGCCTTCACAGAAAGAATCTCAATTTTTTATTGATGATCACTTTATTGTTAATTTGTTATCAAACAAAAGTACTGAGAAGGGAGTACTTGTGGTGATTGCTACAATCCCACACACACACTACTTCGCGTATACATGCTACGCACTCGAGCTAACTCGAGGCGATCAATCGATTCGAGTCGTTCAGCTGAACAGCACAGTAAAGTCACACTTTCGTTAATAACTCTCGCTTCTGTGTTGCGGATGATATGGTTCGCAGACAAGGTTTCTTATGGTAAAATCAGTCGATGATTTGCAGAGAATGGCAAGCAGACTGGATACTAGCACTAAGAGTATTGATTTTAAGCCTGCTATATGGGACACTTGGATTTGGTTATCCCTACGGTTTGAAAATAAATTTTTATGTCCTAGGGATAGCATTGTTCGGACCGGGCCATGGTATTGAGTCCTACAACTCCTGCGGGTATCCTTATGATAAATATTTCTTCGTAAGTAAATTGTATAGTAATGCGCGCGAGCAAAATAAGTTTTAAAAATTATTATCTGCCGAGTTTTATAGTTTATTCTGATAAAAATTTTCATAAGTTTCTGGGGTTTCTAAGTCTTTGCAATTTTGGCCAGATTTTAGGATACTTTTCTGCCCGTTGGGAAGATATTGTGCCCATGACTCTATGGCACTAGAATATAGTGTCTTTTTATGGTGTTAGGGATGCTTTTAATCCAACAAAAACCAAAACAACATATGGAAGGGGGTCTTTAAGGGCTCCCTGTATAACCACTTCTTCTTCCGATAAAATGAAAACTGATAAAGGAGTTACATCTCCTACAAGCCAACAAGAAGCCAATGCGGTACCTAGCACTTCAAGTGCTAGAGCTTAGAATGTGGCCTTTAATAGTCCCATAAAGAAAGCTGATTCTAACGCGAAAGCCAGGTCCAAGAAGGCCCCTAAGAAGACTGCCACTATAAGAAATATTTACTCATCATTATCTGCTCATATCAGATGTCTAGAGGGTGGCATATCGAAGCTTTTGATGGTCTGAAACCATGAAAAGGTTCTAAACTTAAAGCCATCGATACTAAGAACCGTCCCTAGCCGGCCTAGCTTTTGGTTTGGATCCCTGGAATTTACGAGTAACCGTCATTGATTCCGAAGAGATTTGTAGTCTAGAATGCCACATAAAAAATAGGGGAGTGGATTATTATCGACGATAAAAACTGCACACAGTCGACCCAGATAGTCTTGATTGCAGACCCTGCAGTCATCGAAAGCGTAAATTCCTCGAAATTGAATTTCATCCAAAGAAATATTTACCACTGTAAAGATGCGTCAGCCATCTTAAGGGTATAATTAAGAAATTCGACTTTATGGTCTACGATAGAATTGATGATTTAAATTTATTCAAATAATTTAGATTCAAATGATAAATCGCTTCCCTAAGGCAGCGATTTATGTCAGAAAGGATACTGATTTCATCAGCCTAACTAAGATCTGTAACAAAAACCTAGAAATGACTAAAATCGAACTCTAAAGAGGAAAGAGACGGCAGCTTATGGTGATATGCTCAGAATACCTACCATAAGAATTGCTGGACCCAACAGAAGAGTGGAGATGATTGGTGAAGTACTGCACTTTAAGAGGATGACTACTGATAAATAGGTTTTAACTACCGATTTGAACATACTGAATCGGTGAAACTCTAATGTGACATCTTGATATCAAGAGGTCCTTGATTTAACCACATTCTTTATACTTATCAGCGAACCATTCAGAGATTGGCACGTATCAGCGGAGAGATCCTTATCAGATCACACGCATATATACTTTTTCTTACAGCTGACGAGTCTGATACGTATAAGTACATAAACATAGGAGCGACTGACTGAGACAGATATATGGAAGTACTAGAAAGTCTTTGCGAATTATTATCAATAAGATTAGATAAATTGATTAGCTGAAATTTTCCATCTACCGGGTGTTCTAGAAGTATGAGAACAGCATAATACCTTGGAAAGGAACCGTTTTCGGAGAATATGACAACACAAAAGTTATAGCATTTTTGGCACCCTATCGAACGGTGACATCGATCTTGACCGTGACCTTAACGTTCATTTCACGGTAAAATTGATTTTTTAAAATGGGAACCCCTATTTTTGACCCCGGGAACTGAAGAAAGCGGCAAATTTAAGGCCAAATATGATCATGCCTAATCGAAAATTTGACCAGTGAAGGTCATGGCATGGTCAAACAGCGTACAGCAGGGCGATACGACTGGCATGCATTTTTGAAGGAAATGTCCAACTCTTGCGCTTGTAATTTTCTTCAAATATGCATGCCAGTCGACTCATCCTGCTGTACGTTGTTTGACCTTGCCGTGACCTTCCCAGGTCCAGTTTTCGATTGGTAAAGGTGATATCTGGACGTAAAATTTTCCGCTCTCTCATTTCTCGGGGTCAATAATAGGGGTTCTCATTCAACAAAATGAATTTCACCTTGAAATGACCGTGAAGGTAATGGTCGAGGTCACCATTCCATCAGTCGTCGAAAATCTTACAACTTTTGTGTTGGTCATGTTCTCCGAAAATGGTTCCCTCCCAAGATATTTTGCTGTTCTCATACTTTTAGAACACACGCACAGTGGGACAGGAGCACATCAAAATAGGCCAGAACTAAAAAAACTATCCATGAAGCATAAAAATAATTTTATACTTGTTTCTTGGGTCGCTGATTCCAAATGCATTAACAAAACTTCGAAATTCAAGTAGGCGGATCGAACATGGCGACGAAATTTTTTTTAAAATTATTTATTTTTCATGAAACACATTTTCTAGTTATTTTTTGGGTCTCTGATTCCAAATACATTGTAAAAACTTCGAAATTCAAAATTAAGGATCCTATGTGGCGACGAAATTAAAAAAAAAATTATAAGTCTCATCTTATAGTTGTTTGTGAGTCGCTAATTCCAAATCCATCATCAAAACTTTGAAATTCTAAAAGGCGCATCCAATATTACGACAATTTTTTTTTATTATTTATTTTTTATAAAATTCATTTCCTAGTTGTTTTCGGTCGCTGATTCCAAATCCACCATAAAAACTTCGAAATTTAAAATAGCGGATCCATTATGGCGATTGAAACTTGTATAAATTATTTGTTTAAAATCAAATTCGTTTTCTGGGTGCTTTTTGATGTGAGTTCCCTCGACCCTTACAATTACACTTTCATAAGGAACTAAAAAGAATTTGAACTGAAGTAAACTGAACTGAAATGAAGGGAACTAAACTGAACGTAACTGAACATTATTGAATCTGGTACTCGGCTTATTGTACAACTTAACAGAAGAAAAAAAAACAATTTTTTGAATAACATATATACATGACACACTAATCTACTGTGATGTTGCAGTTTTGAACCTCACAAAAATTAGATATAAAATTCAAATTTTTACGCAGAAACCACATTTGGCGCTTCGGGTAGATTCGGCACTCCAGGGCTTTGACTGTATTTTTTTTAGTTAATTAAGTAAAATTTGGTCTTTTTTTTATCTTATTTTTCATGGCATTATTGTGAGGATGCGATCTTGAGTTGGGGAACTCAATAATTCGTCCGTGTCGTTGAGTCGTCGATTAGGGTCAGGTGTCACCTCCTTTTTAACGAGGCTTCTACTGTCCTGGGACCTGCACTTCACTTTCTTCACGTTGCTCCTAGTTCCTGCAAATCTCTATTATCGACTCCAAGATCCTAGGCAAGTTCCGGGTGCGGGCGTACTCAAGAGAATTACCTTGAAATTTACTGCATGAACAGGAAATTCTGCTTTAAATTTATCGCTAGGGTTATCATTCATCATTAATATGGATAAGCCCAAGGCGAGATGACCACAAAGTCCGTCAGTGGACAGGCATCTCCGCCAAAATTATCTTATCGGAGAAACGATATTAACGCCTCTATGTTTCTCAAAATTTTCCGAGGGTTGCGTGGAAAACCACCCTATATTTGGCGGCCGCAAGGTTCCATCCACCAATCCTCACCTAGGAGTTTAACCATCCCTTAAAGGCTTCGAATCCAGTGGTCCGGATTGCTGCATCAAAGAATTCGTGCCTAAGGAAGTAGCCAATCCGCGGGAAGGAAGGAAGCACGTGTAGAGAAGATACGGCAGCAGAGCAGACCAGCGTGCAGCGGATATCGTCGATCTCTCTCTCGACCGTAGAAATACCGATGGTTAAGTTTCGCACGCCTTTCTCACACTCTTCTCGCCTACTCTGACGCCTGCCGGTCCCCGTGCGTGCGAGGACTGTTCGCACGCACAGTGCTTTTGTAGCTACGAGCGAGTAACCATTGTAAGCGAAGCGTCAAGTAGCGGAGAAGCAGAGCATCGTTCGTCTATTTCGAGGTGGGATTTCAATCTTAAATAGTGGTTTAGCCAAGTTCTTTTATTATCATATACTTGTTTATCTCCTTGGCTGAACTACTTATAAAACTTTCTAATTGTAAAATGCATTGTAGTTATTCTTTGATTTTGGAGTGCCGGTGTCTGGCTCGCTACTACCTCATGGCCCATCACATGTTAACCGTTATATTTAGACCTTTCCCCCTTGAATTAACCTCTAAATTTTGAAACTCTTTCAAATGTAACCCCTTTAGCGACCACGAATCTCGGCCTATCTTTTCAGAATTTTTTCCCTACCTAAAATACTATAAAACTCCCTTTTTTCTATAATTTAGTATTATCATCATTTCGAAACGATGTCAGTTATGAAAAAAATCAAATTGTATACTCTGCTTAATGTGACTCACTGTTCCAATGTTTTTGTAACCGTTTTTCTTCTGACCTCTCCCGACCTTGATTTAATTATCTGTTCCCCATTATTTTGATTTTTCGATTTTGCTATGTATTTTAATTTGCTCCTAAAAATAACAATAATGTTTCCCGAAACAATTCATTCAGGAATTCCCTTTGTAGTCTGAGTATCGAAGATGTTTATATTTTAGATGTCATTTATGTAAATTGTCGACCCCTTTTTGTTGTCGCTTCTTTTAATTCAGTAATATTTATCCGACAAGTGTATTCATTTCCGTTTATTATGTTCTTGTTATTATCGCTAGCCACTCGAGTCATCTAACGCTTTTCTTTGCCACCTTATCTTCTAAACGTTTTCTCTCGTATCGTCCGGACCTTGATATTATTATGTACCCTGTTGCGTATAAGCTTGACATTCTTTGTTGTTGTTCTTAGCAAATGTAAAATTTATATACCTTACTGCTATTAAAATGGTATTTGAGTAATTAGCTATCTACTTATCTTCAAGTTCATCATTCGAAGATATTTCTTTTTCATCTAGAAGGATTCAGGGCGAGAATTGTTTGAAAAATTTATCTATAGCGATATGCTATCACGTAAAAAACATGAAATTGATATTGGCTCCGAAATATGTGCATAAATTCATTAAAAACCAAAAGTGGCAGCCAGTGGCAGGACATTTGAAACTTCAATAATCAACGAGAAGAATGATTCCTTGGAAACTTCAAAAAGACGTGGTACTTCGTGTTACTTTTAAACTGAAAAATGTCCAGTACTGAAAACTAAAAAAATATGCATGTAAACACTTCTTCCATTCGTAATAAATCAAATATTATAAGTTGTTTAGTAGCTGCAGGTACTTTAAAAACGTTGTTAATTAATTGTGAATCCTTGAAACATTGAAATTCATACCAAATTGAAGAAATCAATCATTTTTTTGCAGACTTTTGATGACGTTGATTGTAAGCCGTTCTAAGATTTGGATAGCCTTTAGAGACATTACTTGTAAATAAAAGCTCGTAAAATTTCGGTTCTATCTACGATAACAAAAGTGTAAAATAATAAAACTTTCCTTTTATACAAATTTCGACCTTGAGTTTTGGTCAAATTTGATAAGCTACTGTGACACGGTATAAAACCTATGTGGATAACTGTCCTTCTCATATTAGGAAACCAGACAGGGATATTCTCTGGTGAAATAGTATACTTCAGGGTTTGTAGAAAGCAACTAAAAGGCTATTCACTAAAACCAGTAAAACTGAAACCTGAGACTTGTATAATATTATCATGGCAAGATATGCTCATGAAATACAGCCTGCTAACAGAATTTCATGCAGGATGAATTGTTAGGAGATTCAAAGTACAACTGACACTGCGAAACTCCAGAGAGCCTTAAAGAAAAACCCTACATGCCATCTGATGACATTAATTTTACCAACAGATGACATGACAGGAATGACTAGCGAAATCCTCGAACACCTCAGGCCAGTGGAGGTGACTGGATGTTAGCTACTCCGATAATGACACAAGAAAAATCAGCCTGGTCGTTCGGCTGTTCGACCTATTTAAGGTCGTTGGGGACTATGGCATCTTTCCGGCGATAATTCAAGAAGGTTTATCTGTTTTAATTGGACCATTCTGTAACATTTTTAGGGCGTGTATAGCTATGGCATATACCTCTTTGGCATGGAAGCAGGTCAAAGGCCATACCGAAGTCTGGAATAAACTCTTACTATAAGGTCAAATTCTTCAAACTGGCACACTCGTTATCGATAATTTGATTCGAAAATTAAATGAATCAGGCTTTTATACACAAGTTTATATAGATGACCTTGTTTATACGGCCTATTCGTCAAACCGGATAAAACTGAACTTATGATTTTTACGAGACGTAGGCTAAAGCAGCCTTTTGGGCTTGCAGAGACCCAATTGGAAAAACTTAGGGACTCAAACCTAAAGTAGTTTTCTGCTTGAATACGGTAATTATTAGACAGTGAAACGTGCCAAAAAACAAGGTTTTTGAGGCACTTTTTTTAAGCCTCGACTTTCGAGGCTTCCCAAACGGAGCTGGAGGTCTTGAAAAATTTGAAAAAATTCACAGACGATCCTTAAGGTTTTCAGAATGCAACGCAGATTTTCAAATTTCAAAATATGAATTTGTTTACTAATTACAGACCGTTTTCCACAAACATATCATCTTGGAAAGAAATAATGATAGAAAGTTGTTTTATGGCTTAAGATGTGCAGTTTCGTAACGCGATTGAAGTACAATTTGTAAAAATGAAATTAGATCAATATTTCGC
>CAKNWT010271361.1:0-18964 GCA_932066315.1 Andricus coriarius
TAAATGCCTGCCTATCCAGAATTCTCAAAAATTAAACTTTGTTTTCAAAGAACACTTGTAAGACAACACTAAGGTTTTTTAGGATTCGTAGGTAAAATTAGTATAATAACCTCTGAATATTCTCTCCTACTTATTTACTCAACTGTCAAATTTTGACATTAACTTTTTCGAATAGATTCGATTTTCTCAACCAATCAGATATGAGGATAAACGCAACGAAAAATGATATTTGTTGTAGTGGGGGAACTCATTTAACGCGAATCCCAGTACCAGCCTCTCGCGATAAGCGAGAGGGTACTGTATATAGTTTATACATAGTAGGAAGTATCATATATAATATTCATTTGTTTTATATAACAAATGTATAAAACAAATGAATATTATATATATGATACTTCACACTATATATAAACTATATATAATATTTCCACCTGGGTAACCATATTGGGATATTTTCAAAACGCAATGAAATTATTTTCAATATCTTTTTCAAACTGACTACAAGTTTTTGTAGAGTTGACTTAAGACCGAACTTTGAACGAACGGAATCAAAGTCTATGGCTTAATTTCTCTGTCTAATAAGTTAAAAAAAACTCATGGGCCAGTATACGTCAGAAATATTAGGATCTGCAAGTCATCGTTCCTAAAAGTTTTAAACAATTTTCAAGATTACTTAGTATTATATTTCTAAATATTATCATTTCTAAAACTCTGTAAAACGAATTTTAATGAAACTTTAAGGTATGATAGAAAAAAGTATACGATTTAATATTATAATACAGATTTTTTTTAAATTTTGGCCAAAGAAAAGTCCAAAAAATGTTTGAATTCAGTTTTTCGTGCATTATTAAAAAAAAATTATAGTGATTCTTCTAGATCATGAGATATCGTCATTATGGTCAAAATTTTCTTGTATTATAATATTAAATCATATACTTTTTTCGATAATACCTTAAAGTTTCATTAAAATTCGTTTTACGGGTTTAGAATTATCGATAATTCAAAAAAATGTGATGCTGAAATTCAAGATGGCGTAACTCCCGTAATTTCAAGTTTCTTTAAAAAAACCTTTGGGCCCGAAGAGTTTCTTATATATAATATTATAATTTTGCTTATTATAATTTAATCTATTGAATAATTGTATAAATGTATTTATTAAAAAAAAATGTCTGGAATTGCCAAGCGCGAAGCGCGAGTGTCGCAAAGAAAATGTAGCACTGAATCTACATGGACGCGTTTTTTAGCTGCTCTCGACGTTAAAAGCAATACCCTGTCTCTGTCTGCGCGTTTTAGTGCAAAATAAAGAGAAGAAGTATTGCATTTCACGCCAAGCGTAGCCAAATTCACGTCCATGTAGATTGTAGGTACAGCGTAATCGTCAAAGCCGCAGGTGCTTAGAGAACCGTCATTAAAAAAAAATAAAAAACAATTTCAGTTCCAATTTATGACTGTAGTTCATCATACTTGATGTATGGAGATTTTTGGGGTTGCTGATTACTATTCTGATGTCAGATTTAAAAAATTTAAGATGGCGGATCCAAAATGGCGACTATTTTGGATCGAATTTGAGGTTTTTGTTTTCAATTGGCATGCAATTAGCTATATGTGGGGGGGGGGGGGGGGTGCAGTCGCTGGTTGCGATGCTGACAATAAATGCACTTATATGGAAAAATCTCAATTTTTTACAAATAAATTATTTTTTTCATAAAAACTACCCTGCGGATAATTTAAACAATATATATGTTATGGTGCTATGTGTAAAATATATGCAAAAAATTTGTAAAGACGTTGGACTTTTAGTTAGAGAATAGCCGAATTTATTCGGAAAAAATGAGTTTTTTGGATTTCAATTGTTCATAACTAATTATAAATAAACAATTTTACGCACTTTTCCATGATAATTACATAAAATTTGTTCCTAAGAGTCTGAAAATTAACGCATGTATGCCAAAAACTGTGAAATGTACCAGAAATCCATAAAAAACTACGAACGAAAAGTTGGGACGCAAACGTCCCTCCGCTCCTCAAAGGGTGCAACTGATACATTGCTTCTGGTTTGAAACGTTTTTTTCCATATAAATGTTTGCATATGTTTATTCAAAATTAGGACAAAAATAAAATAAACAATAGTTTAGATCCTTAAGATAATTTTTATTACGACGTGCGTTTAGTGAGTAACTCCCTGCGTAGAAAATTATCGGGGAGCTATTCGGGGCCAGGATAGACCGACTTGAACGCTAATGTGTCGCTGTTAGGACAGTCTAATATGGCGCTGAGTAGCAGTGAAACGTCTTTGTATGGTCAAACACTAGTCTGAAAAAGCTAATCTAGCGCTAGTCACTCGGTCTTGTGGAAATCTATGTTAGATGGTTGACGTTAAAAATAGGGAGTTTTTGTATATCGTTCCGTAGCTTACGGTAAACGCTAAAGTCACGTGATGTTTCTGCGCATGCTCTGCGAGTTTAGTGTTACGGTTTTCCGCTATACGACGTTCTTTAGCGTATCAGTTAGCATTTACCGTAAGCTACGGAACGATATGCAAAAACTCTCTAATGATTTCAAATACTGTATAGATGATGAGAAAAAAAGTCTTTGTTGGTAATGCAAATTTTTCATTTTTTGTTTTTTTAAATACCCAGGATATTTTTGGAAATATGCCAAAAAATATTTGGATTCAACACTTAGAAAATCTGTTGGTCCTGATAGTCTAGCCAGTGCCCGAATAGTGCCCAAAAAGACGGACTAGATGATGAGGAAAAAAATTCATTTTTTAGAGTTCATTTTTTATATCGTAGAGAATTTTTTGTTAGGGTAGAGCGGGGTCAAAAGTGCTGCGGTGAAAAATGGCCACATACGATATCATAAAAACAAATAATTTGTTACTCGATCTGACATTTTCCGTCGATCGTTCGAATCACCGTAAACTCCTGAAAGCCGCTGGTAGCCACTACAAGTTATATTTGAGATGGTGGCTAAGGTTAAGTTGTTTTTTTGTACATAAAGTAGTTCTATCCTGTAGGTAGCTTACTATTCAAAATATTTGTGTTGTTTCTGAAATGTTATTTGTAAATAATGGGAATGTGTGGGGGGTAAAAAGTGCCAAGTGACACTTTCTAGCCCAGAGTTTGTATGACATTGGGCTATTTCACAATCACTATGCTATGGAGCTTATTCCAAAAGCATCTCAGGCGAGTAATGGATCTAGTGGCACGTATATGCAAAAACTGGGCACATGAAAAGTGTGTTGTGAACTAGCAGTCAAAAAGGTGTGAGATTCTTCTGTTCAATTTAAAATAAAAAAAATTTCGGTTTATTCATGTTCGTACTTTTTACCCCATCGCTATATGAACTTTTAAGACTATGTGTGAGGCAAGAAGTACCATTAGATAACGTTAAGAAAAAAATATATAACATAATAGATAGAATGCACATAAATTTATTATGATTATAATTTGGAACTTTCATGTCTTACCAAGGCAATACCTTATTTCGTTTGGACACAGTGTTATGAAAAGTACATTTTTGCACTTTTAGCCCCGCCCTCCCCTACTTTTAAACACCATAGTTCTCTTTGAAAATATACACAAGAAATGTAAATGAGACACTAAGAAATTTTATCGGTATGTCGAGTTAGCCAATGCCCGATTAGGGCCCCAAAAGACTTAGCAGATAGGGGAGAGTGGGGCATGGTGTCAGGCTTTGAAGGAAATGTCCTATAAAATATAATTGAAATGTTATTTTGATTTCTGTATTTTTTGGTGAAAAGCTCACATTATCAGGTTACATATGTCATTACTTAAATCCGGTTTTTAACAACGCCATTATTTGACATTTAATTAATTCATTTGTCTTGCATTTCGACCAGAATACCCCATACCATGGGGCATGGTGTCCCTCATATTACTGCCGGTTTATTTTATGAATATGAACGTTGTAGAATAAAAAGCGTACAATATAATAATTTTGGAAAGTATAATGTAACGAAAAAAAATTACTCGAGACATGATGAACACTAAATAAATGTTTTCTTATCAATCAAATTAAAGTGTGTTGAAAAACCTAGTTATAACCTCTTACTCCTTGAAAATTCTATTCAGCGTGTGAGGATCTGCATTTGCCTTTAGCAGATATCTTTTTTAGCGAAAGGTACCAAAGGCGCAAAAATTGAAAACAGGCATTGATCAATAATATTCGAAATCCTATTTATTGAGTTATTGTTCAATCCATGTAATTAGGTTCAACCTAATAAATAAAGAGAATTGCTTGAAGTGTGTTTGTTATGGGAAACTATAATTAGGAATGGAAAAAACCACGAAGTAGTATAAGGAGACCCCACTCCCGGAAAATTTGGACGCGTGGATTCGGATTTAGTTAGTTTGCACTGCTCTTAGCGCCTCTTGCGGGAACATGCACACATGCATACAGATCTTAATACATGCAGGCATACACATTCGTCAAAATCTGTGTTTTAGGATAAGCATGTGTATGTTTCTTTACACCCGCCCTACACTATTGGCGCCACCATTTGTAAATCTTGTATTTCAACGCTTTTCTGCAAGAGGCGCTGCGAACGTTGCAAACTAACTAAATCCGAATCTATGCGTCCAAATTTTCCAAAGGCCGCATGGGAGTGGGGTCTCCTTATACTACTTCGTGGAAAAAACTTCATAACAATAGGTTTTAGTCTTTTTAGGTTATAACCTCAAAATTTACATGCTGGTCTCTTTCAAAGGAATGCAACATGAAATCGAGCCGTTAAGTAAAGAGAATCCTTTCAAGTATATTTTAATAGAAAATTATAATTAGGAATGTAAATACATTTATAATCTTTATAACGACAATTTTTATATTTGCAGGTTATAATCACGAATTTCACATGACAGCTTATTTCAAAGTAATTTAACGTGAACTTTGTACTTGCCGTATTATTATTAAATAAAACTTCAAATCACGTTTCAATGTTCATCATCTGTATAACTATATTATTAACAACCTCGAATTTTATTAGGCTGGACATAAATATATTTCTGAGGTTTTCTACATTATCGATCATATTACCGACCTGTTATCAAGCACTGTTACCATATCTCCACAAAATTTTGCAGACAGCATGCCCCGCATGACATGTTTCAAGATTTTATTAATTTTAATAGATTTAGAACGCTTATAAAAATAATTTATGATACCAGAAGTTTAAAGAAATACTTCACCTATTAGAATCTAATATTTGTATGCTGTAAGTATTTCGTCATATGCTGTAAGTGCTTAATTTCTGCCAAAGACTTTTCCATCTTTTTCCGTCAAAACTGTTTTTTTTTTCATAATAACTCTTCTGACACGTATTTTAATGGAAAATTTCATCACCTCACTATTTTTTTAAACACAGAAAGTCATTTTATGCGAAAAACTAATATGGAAATCAACAAACGTGGGCGTTTTTTGTAATAGACACTATGCCCCACAAGGACACCATACCCCACTCTCCCCTACTAGATGATGGGGGAAAAAATAATTTTTTCTTATAATGTTCACTTTTCATTATTGGTATTTTTAAAAACCCTGGCTATTTTTGAAAATATGCAAAAAGAAATTTGGTTTTGATACTTAGACAATTTTTTGGTCATGACGGTCTTGCCAACACCCGATTAGAGTCTGAAATTACCGTCTAGATTAGACGGTTTAGACAATGCCCTAACCGGACGCAAGTCTGCCCCTATAATTTTCTACACGGGTCCCTGTAGATTTAACGCTACCATACCAGCGGAAATCCTGTTATGCTAAAACCTCTGTTCAAATAAGACTACACGTGCGACTAATTATAAAGTAGTAGGTGTTAGACTGAAAACAAAACAGTCTTGCGTGTTATGTATTTTCGCGGGTAGTACACATGGAGTCAGAGTTACCCCAAACTTTTATATGAATAAGCCGAAACATCTTTAAAATATTCCCTTTCACTGACAATAAGTTTAGACAATAATCAATTACAATTAAAAAAATAATTGTTTAAACAATATATTATTATTTGTAACACAATTCTCTTAGAATAATGCTAGGGAGTTACGGTTTTTTCTTAAATGTTACACTTTTTGTGCATTTTTTACTCAGTTTGAGGTAAAATTTAATGCAATTAAACTAAAATAATGTTTCAAACAATTTATTATTGTTTATAACTATCTTATTTTATAGCAATCCTAGATACTTGCTGTTTTTTTAAAATTTTCAGCTTTTCTTTTGCTTTTTAGTTATGAAAAAATAATAAGTAAACATCAAGAAGTATCAACTTTTTAAAGTATTGCATTTTGTTGTTAAAAAGTTATATTTAATACGATTCATGTATCAAATTTAAAGAAAATTTCAAATATCTGGTTTTATTTCAGAAAAATGCTTTCACAAAAAAGAAAGAAATTGTTTAAATAATTATTTTGTCTGATGTTTATTTATTATTTGTTCATAATTAAAAAGCCAAATCGAAGTTGAAAATTTCAGAAAAAACCGCAACTTTCTAACATTACTATAAGAGAAGATAGTTATAGAGAATATTAAATTTTTCAAACAATTATGTTTGTTAAATTAGATTAATTTTTATCTCACTATAAGTGGAAAGTAGACAAAAGTTGAAAACGACAGAAAAATCGCATATTTCTAGCATTATTCAAAGAGAATATTATTAAAAATAATAATTCATTGTTTTTAACAATTGTTCATTAACTTATACTAAGGGGCTGTTCAAACAATACTTAACATATTTTCGTGACATTTTTGAGCCCCCTCCACGTAAAGCCCCTAATTATTATTTCACTGTAATTAAAAAATAGACAAAAATTAGAAAATTTCACAAAAAAACTATAACTTTCTAGCATTATTCTGAGAGAATATTGTCCTGAATAATAATAAATTGTTTCCAAAATTATATTTGTTAACTTTGGTTAATTATTTCCTCACTCTTAATAAAAATCTGGAAAAATTAAGAAAAAACCGCGATTTTACATCTCTGTTCGAAGAGAAAATCACTATCAATAATAAACTGTTTAAACAATGTATTTAAACATCTAGTTTTCAGAAAAAATTGATATTTTATGTAATAGGAACAATTTGTACTAAAAGAAACTTTAAGAAAAAATAATTAGGATATTTTTTTATTTGCTTTCTATGACTAATTGCGAAGAGAAATGATGAAGGTCGACTTGATACACCTAATATTGACGATTCTAAATAAAACTTATTAACAAAATATGTGTATAAAATATATGTATGTATATATTTAACAAAAACCGGTTAAACCACCACCGCAGGGTCACACTGTGAGCAACTGCCATCTGAAAATGACACCGGCTCCCAGTAGAACCGCGGTAAATCACACCCATGGCCACGTCTCACGACTGTGATATGGGTAGATTATATATTCGAAAGTTCGCTCAAGAACTAAGGATCTTCAATCATACACTGAACAAGTCAATGCTGCTGACAATCAAGCAGAATATTGTTGACAAAATACGGGTGTTTTCTGAGGCAAGGAAAATAATACAGAAGAGGGAGAGATGGATCAGGGAGAATCAACAGTTTTTCGCTAACCCATCTCGCCTCTTCAGTGATCATCCTGTTTCTGTCAAAAATCCACCCAGGCCCAACGATGTAGAGATTTTTTGGTGAGAGGTATACAAGATCCCAAAAACACTGGAGTTGAAAGACGATACTGATAATATCATCCGCTTCAAAGAGTTTGGCCATAACCTCATAACGTCTGAGGAGGAATGTCCATCAATCAGTGCCGAAGTGGTGGAAAAAGCACTTAGAGGCACGAAGAACTTTTACGCTGCAGGACCAGATGCTATCAAGAACTTCTGGTTGAAGAAGTTTACATCTACACACCAACATTTGGCCCTCATATTCACCTCATTTTTAAAGTCAGAGACACCCATTCCGCAGTGGCTGGTTTTTGTATCACACTTCTGCCTCTATCTCTCGCACTACGAAATTTTTCTGGATACCTCTGTGGCGACACTAACCATCGCGAGCATAAGGTCAATCATGTATTTTATATGGATGACCTGAAGATCTATGCCTCTGGTAAAATTCATCTGAAGAAAGGAAAGAATGTTGGCGTTCCCAAGGACCCTGTGCTTGTGGATATAAGTGTTATTAGACATCTTGAAAGCGTGCCTCAAATCCACATTCAGGTCGTAACTTCAGTTAAAGAGTCTCTCCGAAGCAGATACAAGCATCTTCTTCGGCAGATTTGGTCTTCAAATCTGTCGGCGTTGAACAAGGTGTCTGCGACTAAAATGTTTGCCGTCCCGGTTCTACTCTACTCGTTTGGGGTAGTTCACTGGACGAAGAACGATCTTACGGCCCTTGAACTCACCACACGTAAGATCATGCATATGCATAAAAGCTTGCATATCAATTCGTCTGTTCCGCGATTATAGATCTCACGCCGTCAAGGCGGACGCGGACTTCTGAATCTCCAATGCCTTCATAACTGAATTGTTCTAAGTAGAGCTTACATCGTTGCAAATGGAAAAAATCCTCTCCTAAAAATGGTCAGGAATCACGAGATGATTGGCAAAGGAGCGTTCCTTTACAAAGCCGCAGAGCAGACGGCTGAGACCCTTGGCCTTAATTTTAACGTCAGAAGCGAGGAAAGTGCATTACTCTATCTAGATGCTTCACTTCTGCAAACCGAAGTAAAGAAAGCAGAAGTTGAAAAATTCCATGCAGAGCTACTCGACAAGAAAATGCACGGAAATTTCCATAGGAATGCAGAAAAACAGTCCTTGTCGAAGGAGAAAACTTTTTCTTTTCTCAGTCCATCAGGGCTTAATTCAGGTACAGAAGGTTTCATTTTCTCATGCCAGGACTGTATCATTTCCACCTTAGTATACCGTGACCGCATTTTACGTCAAAAAGTTCCCAGCGATAGGTGCAGAGCGAGTCATGCACACGCAGAGTACCTAGAACACATACGTAGATGTACAGACATAATGCGACCCTGAAAGTGTTTTATTACCATCTTTGTCGCTCTGACGGTGTTGGCCGCGAACCTGCCCTGCCGAACGCTCCAAGGGAGATAGAGTCAATTGAACCGCCGGATCGTAGAAGGGCATATAAAGTCCGATAGCTGGTGGCGGCTGGGCCCCTTGGCATTTTTAATAACATTTACCAATTTTAATTTTTCAAACATATATTCTTATTCGAAATTTAAAGGCGCATCTTTTTTTCCTTTTGAAAAAAGTTGTAGCTCTGTTCATTCTTGAAATAATGGCAAAAAACACGAATTTTTAAAACTGAAAAAATTCCGTCTTTTCTCACTTCAACTCGCTCTAATTCACAGAATATTAAAGATTTCTACTTCAAATTTAGACGAATTATATTTCAAAGTTTACTTTAAACGGTAGAGTAGTTTAAATTTATTTGTTTTGTTATGAAAAATTGTTAATAATGTTTTTCTAGGTAAGTATACGAAAATGGTTTCAATCTTTTCAATCGCAAAGTCTATCGAGGTAAGTTTAAGCTATCAAAAACTTCCAGCGGATGAAATGTTCATTAGAATTCGTAGAAGTTTTCTGTGAAGTTTTAATTCAATTGAACGAAGTGTTAATAACCTACGAGTGCTTTATTCTCTCGAGCAGCGCCGCGAGAAAATAACTCAGAGACGGCTTTTAGCTGGGTAGTGCATGGCCATCTAGGAAAGTTGGAAAAATGTATTTTTCAACATCAATTTGTTTAAATTATGTGATTATTAGTTACATTAACAATAATGATCATACAAATTTGTACAGAAGTTAGAATTAATTTTCGTCACCATTTTTTTTTAATAGAGGGCTTGAGCTAGATTACACTGAATATTGCATTCTTATAATTCTTCACCTTAATCTAAAAAAATATATACTTGAGATCATTTACATATTGTACTGTATAAAGGATTCTAAACAAAAACTTAATTCTAAAGAAACTAAACGCTATATGCTTAATCTTCAGCATCGTCATCGGAAGAACTATCGTCGTTAGCTGCTTTCTTTTTAGCATTTTTCTTATTTATTGACGAAAAATAATCATTAAAGAACTCTTGTCCTTCAGCACTGGGGTAAGGCATTAGACTCTTAATTTCTTTGATTTTAGCGGCAGTGATACCAACTCGAGGGCGATGTAATCATGAAAGATCAATCAGGTTTTGTTCATTATAATTATTAAAAGTGTCTACCTGTCCAGTGGGGTAATAAATCTGTTCTGAAAATTTGTATGTGCACATTTTTTTAAATTTTCTATTTCTCTGTTCAGGGCAAAAGGCTTTGTGTATGTTTACAAAACATTCCAAGAAAAATATGTAGAAAAAAGATATAGTATACAAGAAAGAGAAAGAAAGAAAGAAGGAGAAAGAAATAGAGCATAATTATTATTATTATTGGGAAACTATGAACTACATACAAAAATTAACTGGTTTATACTTTATCTTAGAAATTATTCCGTATATTATTATAAAAAACACAGAAATTGATGTTGAAAAATACTATTTTCCAACTTTCGTAGATGGCCGTGCCTATCCAGCTAAAAGGCGCCTGTGACTTATGTGCTCGCCGCGTTGCTCGACAGAATAAAACACTCGTAGGTTATTAACACCTTGTTTAATTGAATTTTAAATTTTACAAAAAACTTCTAAATATTCTAATGAAAATTTCATTCGCTGGAAGTTTTTGATAGCTTAAACTTACCTCGATAGACTTTGCGATTGAAAAGATTGAAACCATTTTCGTATACTTACCTAGAAAAACATTATTAACAATTTTTCATAACAAAACAAATGAATTTAAACTACTCTACCATTTAAAGTATACTTTGAAATATAATTTCTCCAAATTTGAAGGAAAAATCTTTAATATGCTGTGAATTAGAGCGAGTTGAAGTGAGAAAAGACGGAATTTTTTCAGTTTTCAAAATTCGTGTTTTTTGCCATTATTTCAAGAATGAACAGAGTTACAACTTTTTTCAAAAGGAAAAAAAGATGCGCCTTTGAATTTCGAATAAGAATATATGTTTAAAAAATTAAAATTTGTAAATGTTATTAAAAATGCCAAGAGGCCCTCCCGCCACCAGCTATCAGACTTGATATGCCCTTCTACGATCCGACGGTTCAATTGTCCAAAACGAGAAGTGCCAAATTTTCTGGAACTACAATTTTCGGACAGCAGTCTGCGTTGCACACTCGAGGCCTGACATTGTTCTCCAAGACTTTGAGAAACTAACCATATTCGTGATCGAATTCTCGGTTCCGGCCGACTACAACATCACTGCCACGAAAGAATTGTTTGTAAAGAAATTGATAATAGTATGCTCAAATTAACTACACCAACAGATGTTACATGAACACAATATACTATTAACTTTCTACAATCTCTAAATCTGGATCAGTAAGAAGTAACTTATGAATTATGATCAAGTTGTTTACTAATTTATTTAGTTTTCTACTAATTTCTACTAATAATTAGTACAGGAAAATAATATTGTTAGACAATAAAAATGATATGGATTTTTTTTAATAATGTGAATTAGTGTAATTATTTTTTTGTAAGAGTAACTTCTTATCAATTCAGATTTAGAGGAAGTAAAATTCCCACCCTTTTAAGATGCATTTGACATCTGTACTACCTATAATTATTTATCGAATTTTTCACTAATCTTTGTTTCCTTGTTTCAAATTTGATCGAAAAATTACTGTTATTCACTGAAGTACATTATTAACGTCATAATTACACGGGATGATTTTGAAAAATGTAAGGATAGATTTTTATCATAATTTCTTACATGACCTAAAGTGCTTGTTCATTATAAGAAAGTATGATCTTATTTTCCTGGAAGGATTATCTCGAAATTTCGAATTTTTTCACTGCTATCTGATTATTTTCTTATGTCGTTCTTTTCAGTATTTCCAATTTACAGAAAACCTCAAAGATAATTCGTATCCGCGAGTGGATTGAACCCCTGCAAACAGCTTAAAACTGCATATTGGCAGTCAACTGTCCGCAGTATTTTTATTCAATTTTGTGATAACTTTCTTTCAAGTGATTTACTGTGTTACTAAGAACTTCGTAGGAATAAAAGCGAAATTACAATTTTTTGAAGATTCGTAGTATTCATTTAGCGGGTAAGAACTAACCCTAACCACTCTTAAAATTAAAATTTAATGATCGACACCTCTTTCAACTTTCCGATCTTTCCTTGAAAATCTTCTAGTGTTGAAGAATTTCCGATCTCCTATCCGATTTCTCAATCAACCTACAACCACCACAACAACCCTTAAATTCTCCTGACTCTCAGGAGCCGCCCCTGGTTGAATTCCGACCCGGTTTCGTTACGATTGGTCTCATCCCTCTGTAACCGAGCTTCCAGTTCGCCGGTGGGTTTTCTTGTGACTCCCACCCCATGACGCACCCTGACAGTGGCACCTGCGTTCTAGACGTCTTTCGCGGGTTTTCCAGGCGCTTTCTGCCCTCCTGTCACGCGCTTGGCAAAGGCAGGCAATTCGGTTTGCGTCACCGCCGCGCCGCGACGTCGTCCGTATCGTCTCTCTCTTTGGATTGAGGAGTCGTCATCGGGTGCTGTCCGCGTGCGAAGTGTCGGCAAAAACCGCACCGAGGACCAAAAAAAGAGGGTTAAAAACGGAGTGCGTAAAACTGTCCTGGCGAGAGCGAGGGCGGGAGGGAGGGACGAAAGAGAGTAGATCGATCCTTCGTAATTAGGACCATCGAGAATGGTTCGTGCATTGTGCACCAACTTGGCGATCGGCCTCGCCCTTATGGTCTGCGTCGGACGACCCTGGGCCGTTTTGGCCATCGACTTGAGCCGATTTTATGGCCACTACAACGCGAAAAGAACCGGTAAGTTTTGCGATTTTTGCCAACTCTATCCGATCACATTGGATCATATCGCTAAGTCCTTCGTGCAGTCAGCTGCGTGCCGCATCAATTTTTCAGAGGCACTGGACACTCGTATTTTCAACGGTAGCATTGCATTTTTTATCAGAACCAAGACCTAGTGATCTTTTCTGACCGTGGCCCATTGGGAAATTGCGAGTGGTAAGGGTTGGACGAGTATTGAACCAACATTGAATATCAATGTAAAAAAAAAACAATCAATTGGTGTTGTATTTCAGGAAGAAGTTGGATTGGTAGTAATGTAAACAATTGGGTATTATCTTGCAAACAATTGACTATTTGACAATCTTGGGTAGAGATTACAAATTTTAGACAAAAGATGATCTAAGTGTTGCACAAGAGAGATAAATTTCACAACTACTTAACTACTAAATTGTGAAATTATACATTCAAAAACCTTTAATTTAAGTGGGAAGTTTGACTTATTTTAATGCATAACAAAAAGAAGCATATGAAATCTGAAATTAAGGATCGCGTTTCAACATTAAAGTAAGCCAATAAAAAGACTTGAATTAAGGTAGTAAATACCTGAAACTAAAACGAAATGTATACTGTAAAGTTAGTGTAAGACGAATATTTATGATGAAAGTATGGACCCCCTCACCTCCAGGACCCGTGAGTCCTAAACTGAAATTACATGAATATAAGGATAATCCTCATAAAATTCTTTTGAATTTTCTATAAATATGCAAGTGGAACACTTTGTAGATACCAAGAACCTTGGACAGTGACTTTGTTTTATTTTTGTGAAAAACTTGACAAAGAACAATGAGCGTTCTTTGAAAATGCAACTTCACTCTGAATATATGAGCAGAAAATGAAGCTTTGACGTCTGCAGACAGTAAATACACAGTTCACAAAGATTGTTCCAACTTCATTTAATTTGAGGTAGGGGTGAGTGGGATATGGTGTCAGTGCGGGGCACGGCGACTCTTGCAGATAATGCTCGTGGTTCTTGATTTTCATATTAGTTTTTTTACATAAAATAGCTTTCTTAAGTACTAAAGAAAGCTACTTTACGTAAAAAACTAATATGAAAATGAAGAAACACGAGCATTAGTTACAAGAGTCGCCGTGCCCCGCACTGTGCCAACCTGAAATTCAGTAAGGCCTACTTCTTAATTTTAGGTAACGAATGCCTTCAATTTTGTTTCAGGTTGCCTTCAACTTTCTTTCAGAACTTAGTATTGAAAGTTAGGCGTACAGTTTACTTTATTTCAGTCGAGAAAATCTTTTCTTTTTTCTTCTTTTTTTGTGTTTGATTCTGAACCGATCTATTTTGATTATTACATGTTCCCAATAGGAAAGGAATCAATCCAAAAATGTATACATTTCTAAAACTGCTAATATTTTAATAGGCTAAAAAATGTTTAGCATATATTACTCATATTTATCATATAATATTATTATTTTATCTTTAGCCATCTGTAATTAGTTTTGTCGTTTTTTCTTACCTATGTCATAATCGTTGTTTGACCAAAGTTGGTACATTTTTGTAGACTTGAAATGTGGAATGTAGATTTAAAATTCAATCTCAAAATTAATTTATTTGAAATTTTGTGTTTTAGGTTTCGTTGTAGCTAAAGGCTGCGAGTTTTTATTCAATCCTAATGATAAATAAATAATTTTATTCTTCAAAAGATTCTGCAAAACTCTCTTTGGTTGATTTTTATTTTAAAAACAACAATGGCTAGTATTAAGAAAAAGTATTATTCTTACGCGACATTCCGTAACGTTAGACAGTTAGTTTAAGAACCTTATTTAGGAATCATTTAGTTATTATTTTTCAAAAAAAATCCTTTGACAATTTTAGGTTTAACAAAAATTAATCAAAGTTATAAAGAATCGTGCAGAAAAATAACATCATCATTTGATCATCAGAAGAAGTTTTCAAAAGTAAAATTTTGAGTGTCTCTTTGTAATTAGTTACAATTAGCAATCAGGATATTTTTCTCGATTTTATATATCATTTTCAAAATTGCTCAAATCAAAACTGAGTAATAATTTTTCTATTTATTATTTAAATCTATGTGTAAAGTGATAAAAATTTCGGACAGCACACTTTTGTTTGCATAATATGCTAGTCATCTACATATAGTTTTCTAAATTAAATATTACTTTCTTTAACCCTCATTCAACGAATTTTATTTTGAAAGAGAATCTATATTTTCATTGTGCAATTAAAAATGTTGAATTTGCATTAGCTTATCTCTTATATATAAATTTCCAAATGTTACGATTCGTTTGGTAAAATCATATATTTGAGCGAATTGTAAAATTTGGAACTCTCGGACGTTAATATGGAAAAAAATCTTCCAAACATTATTTAGTTATTTCTATTCTTTTGAATTTTGACTATATTAAGGCTTTCATATTTGTCAGCTTTCAAATGCAATGCCCTTAAAACTGTACATAAATTTATTTTTTGCAATCCCGATTCTTTTAAACTTTAAGGTTTTAATTCTTATTTACTTTCAAAGTAAAAGGTTTGAAATTATTTAATTTTTTTTTTAAATCTTGAAATCTATCAAATAAATTTCAAAATTTAATTAAATTTTTGTTTAATCTTCAATTCAATCTTGAAATGTACAATTGAAATTGAGACGTTCTGTAGAAAAATAGCCTAGACGTTAAATTAAATATTAAAAATTTTTTTTTAAGTTTTTATATGCACTTAATTCATCTTGAAATTATACATATTTCGTACCCATATACTTTTCAACCGTACAGAATTTAATGTTTTGGTTTTAAATTGTTAAATTTTGAAAACCTATGCAGCAATGAAAATGTCTGAAATAATCTTTAAAATTATAATATTGGCATTATTTATATTGTTGTTAATTCTTCGCTCTAAAAATTTTATATCACTCTTGGATGAAAATTCTCTTTGGAGCTTGATGCAGAACAATAAATGTCTAGAAAATAATGAATACGAATTATTCGCCAAATAATGAAGGGATTAGAAACTTAATTTAAGTTCTTTTCTCTGAAAGACGCTGCGTCTCAACTTTGAGCCAATATCCCACTTTAAATTAGTTCAACTTTTTTCTGTAGTATCATAAAATTCTCGGACAAGAAAAAATTTCAGCACCTTAATAAAGATGAATGTGTATTTCTTATATTATGTACAATGAATGTAAATATCTTTGATTATTCTAAATTAGATGCGTTAAGTAAATGAAACATTCACTTTTTTATCATAAATGTATAACGAGAACGTAAGCCTGATAATATTATGAAACCCAAAATTACACCAAAGCGGTAACTTTTTTCTTCCGGGAGATATGAGTGAAAATAAAAAAAATCAGCTGTGGAAATTAATGCAATTTTCTCGACCATATCCTAGATTGCCATCGAACTCTTGTAAAAATAATTATTATAATGCCAAATTTTAGAAACAATAGTTTCTCCGTGTATGAGTTATTCTCCATCAAACAAAACAATCTATATTGTGAAAGAAACTCCATATCACCTTATTCTAAGTTAGTAATAAAAATCGTTAAAAAAAACTATACATCAATTTTTCTCCTATTAATACCTACAACTAGTTCAATTCTAACATATTATCATAGACTTAAAGCTAGATTTCAGTCCATTTTTTGTCTTAAAACTAGACCCTATTTTTGATCTTACAAGAAGACTTTCTGTCTTAAAACAAACTTTGTTTTCTGTGTATTAAATATTTAAAACAACATATTTTTCGAAGTAATATTATAATTAACTCTTTTAAACTCTTTGACAATGTTTACTTTTTATTCCAAAAGTACCAGTAAAGCTTTTTATCGACAGTTTTTATAATTTCTGTTAAAGGTATTCTTATTTTTATACTTGTAAGTATTTTTAAACCAAAAGATTTTTATATGTAGAACTGATAAGCAATATTATACACGAAGAAAGAATGAGTCCATGCAAATATACTTGCATGCAAGAGTTTTTATTAATTCTATGAAAGTTCTATCTAAATTTCAAGATTTTGTTGTTTTTCCCGATAATTATAAAATATACATACCACTGACCTATAAAAGCTTAACGAAGAAACTAGTGCAGATGATTATGATTACTTCCATTCTGATATGAGTTCGTAACCTCGCCCTGCTAACGTTAAAAGTGAAAATAATGACGGATTAAGAAGAAGTATCGAACAAAAAATATTGCAAGTTTCTTGTGTTAGACTTTATTTATTTTTTTAACAAAAAAGAATCATTGTTTCTCACTAATAAGGAGAAGAAGACCAGACGAGTTGTATATTGTTTCGATTCGTACGTAATGAAAGCTGATGGTCATTAGGAGATTTTTTTCCCCGAGCGGCAATAAGCTCTCTTTAATCAGTTTCTAGAAACACAGCTGTATTAATTATTGCATGTTTACTGATAAGCTTCTTCTTTTTTTTATTTTTATCATTTATCACAGGGAAAATCATAATTTTATTTAAATTATTTATTTGGTAAATTTTTCAGTACCGCACCACGTCGGCGAAAGATTTGTTCTTGCAATTCATATGAGACACTTGAATTTTTAGAGTCGATAGTAAAGCTAATGGATTAAAAGCGCTACGCAGGAAAGAAATTTGTTAAAACAGAATTTTCAGTTAAAATAAGGACCGTATGGCTTTTCTGTAAAGATGACCGAATTTTCGGCAGAGATTGAAGAATTTTTAGTAATTTTCTGAATTTGCATATATTTCTTATAACACTTACTGGGTGTCAATTATTATTTATTTTTATATTCACATTCACATTCACCTGACATTTTTCTGAAATTCACGCGACTTGAGATTTTTGGAGGGCGAGATGTGGTTTTTATTTTCGATTTGTATGCTTTCAAATGAAAAGTTATTACTAGGATACTTATTTGTCCGAGCCGGAGGACGCGATTTTAGCCAGTTTCGAGAAAAATGGATTTAAATATTTCAAGCACTTCATATGGTTTGTAAAATCTTTCGATAACCCTCGTAGTTTATCAGTAACATTCATGACTAATAGGCGCAAGGTTGTGAGTTCAAATCCGGACTCCTCAATTTTTTCGAATTTTGTTTTTAATTGATTTTTATTCATTTAAAATCACATTTATTAACTATCCGTATAGCATTTACTGGCAGTTTGCAAATATGAAATATTTCATAATTTTGATTAACAAAAACTTCCTTCTTCGTGTTTTTCTCGTTGCTGGTTTGCAGAATCGTACTTATCATTTAAATTATTTGTTTTGAAATAACCTATAGTTCTCATGTTATTAAACGAAAAAAGGAATGTGCCGTATAAAAAATATGGAATAGGCGAGAGATGATAAAAATAATAAAGAGGGAGTTTTTTGTTGAACAAAAGGATAAAAAATTTATTATTTGCGATGTGTACCATATGTATACCCATATGAGTCATATAAATTAATGGGATTTTAAATAAATAAGAAATAATTTTTAAACAAATTGTAAAAGAATAAGGGGGCGAAAGAGGGACCCCAAAATAAGGCGAAAATCCGCCCCACTTTTTGCGCCCAACGTAGTTTTTGAAGGAAAGAACATAAATTGACGCAACAAAGCTCAAAATAATCGTCGATGCATGTCGTAACCGGGTTTTTCATTAGACTACCCTTTCAACCCCTTTTATAACTGGAAAATTGAAAAACTACCCCTTATTCGGAGTGAAAGGTATTTCATGCATAAGAACGTGATTGGAAGCTTTTAACTATGTTTTTTATGTAGGTGCGATCGCGTTGGTATATTAACGTATAGTCTCTGCGTCAATTTAGTAAATAAAGGTATGCAGAATAGTTTTCAATAGTTTTTCATCCAACAGTGACGCTTCGACTCTTGAAAATCGAAAAACTTTCCTTTGAGTTAATTCTACTTACTTCGCACCATTTCAACCCATAAAAACCGAAAATCTACCCCTATTAGGGGGTGGAAAGTACTTTATGACCAAAAACGAGGATAAAATATATTTTTTTTAAATTTTCTATAGATATGGTGACGCTAGTGCCAATGTATAATAACTTTGTTAAATATTCTTACTTAGCACCATTTCAACCCCTAAAAA
>CAKNWT010271370.1:2789-15287 GCA_932066315.1 Andricus coriarius
TTCACTGATAAGTAGAGCACGAATTTATCTCATCTCATCCCAGGACTAGTCCTATCGAAAAAAATTAATAGAACTTTTTTTATAGGGAATTTGATGTATCTCAATTTTTGTATATTTAAAGAAATCATAAACAAACGATTTATAAATAAAAAAGTGTTTTCGAAAGTTTACGCCACTGCCAAAAGTTACGCAGCGGTAGGGGGAGCGGGAAACCGGTTTCTTATATTTAACTAAAGAACATTTTAGAATCATTATTATACATATATCAAGTTTTACGCTTACATTCAGCTGATCAGGATTCTCAGCGGTGCGTTTGTATTTCTTCTCCACGTTCCCATCTTGATCTTTGATGCTGAAGGTTTTAAAACTGTGCTCTAAATTGTCGACACTCGGATTGTTCTTATTCTTTAAACTCTTCTCCTCAATCTGCACTACTTGCGGTGGCTCCAGTTTAGAATTGATGCCGATATAGTAATGTTTGGCATGATGGTCTTTTAATTCCCTAGTTGTATCTTCTTGAACTGGTGTCAAGGGAGACGGATGAACAGCTACGCATGTTTCTGATGGACCGCACGGAAGTGATCTGCGCCTCTTTCTCTCACCAGTTGATCTAATAGAGGGCAAAGGAGGACTGCCATCCTCTTCCTCACAGCGACAATCATGCTTTCCGGATTTGTCACATGGAGTCTGCAGTCTATCATCCAACAAGGCTGTCGAAAAAAAGAAATATTCAAATTAATCTTCTGTCGCAAAAGTATACGCTATAAACTTAATAAGTAAATTTTAGAAATGAGTTTTAGAGAAGAATCATTATTTAAAAAAAATAATAACGCCGTGATTACAGGAGCTTTGTTAAAGAAAAATGGTAAGTTTTGAATTGAACTATCGAATTCATTAAATTTCCAAATTATAAAGTCAGACTTATTAATCTATTGACTTACGTGTTTGTCAGAGATGAATTCTTCATAAACAAATTCTTCATGCAGATCTTGTGCTCGAGCACTATGAATTCTGAATTTATATGTATTAAAAAAAATACTACTTAACCAAAATTTTATCTGGATAATTTTTCTCTAGCAGTCGCTCCTGTAATAGTGCATATTCCAAAAGTAACTTGCACCGCGGAAATCATAATTATTGTCTTTGCCATAATGATATATTACCGGGTAAAACGAAAATATCAGGTTTGTGTGAGATGGAAGATATCGGAATAATTTTGGTCGGTGTCAGTGCTCGAGCTACGCTGTCTTCATCTTCCTTTATTGGGTGTAGCGAACAGCTCAGGACAGGAATATTTGCCATTCGTGGCAATGCCCAGACAGTGACCTGAAATTTACAAAAGAAATTGATAGTTTTCCTATGAATTAATTTTGAACTGATTTAATCCTCAGTTACCCCACGTGTTTTAGTACCCTTTATTACTCCGCGTCGCTTTCGGCGTACACCAATCCGACTGAGTTTAGTCATCAGTTCAGCATAAAATAGGGCCTTTAAACACCCTCTCCCCCTACGCGGGTCCAGGCCTCCTACCCTGGTTATACAGAAATTGCGCCGCTTTCAAAAACCTTCTGGGTCATTTTGACCCCCGTGGGGTAACTAAGGGTTAAGAAAATAATCCCACACGGCCTACGACATTTAATTAATATAGTTAGGTATTTTAAGTGAATAATCATTGCTGAGGGGAAAAGGGGGAACACAAACCTAGTTCTTATACTTTTATTCATTTTCAACGTAAAAAATATGGAACAACAAAAGCTCGTTGGGCAGGTCCCTCTTTCCTGTTCCTCACCGGCCAATTCAGTTTTCTAATTTTAGCTCCCCGTACAGCTACAGACTTTTCATTGCGATTAGCATCGAATAAAAATAATACATATAATATAATAAAAAATTGGTTAAACAAGCACCGCAATGTCCCCTTGGGAGCGACCGCCATCCAGGAAAATGACACTCACTCCCAGAAAAACCGCGGAAAATTACACCTATGGCCACGACTCACAGCTGTTATATTGGTGGCCACAGGGTACGACCCTCTGGCCATCCATCTTACGATTGTGAGGCGTGGCCACAGGTACATGTGTAAATTACAAGTGTTGTCATTTTCCTGGATGGCGGTCGCTCCCAGGGGGACCTTGAGATTGTTGTTTAACCTGTTTTTTTTTTATCTAGGATGTCCAAATGTTTGTGCATACGGACCACGTAGCTCGAATGGAATAAGTTTAAAGTTGACAAATCACGTTGCGTCCTTCCAAGTTATGCAGTGGTGCTTCAAGTAAAAAAAATCCTTGAAAGCAATGCAATTCACGTTGAACAGTGCTCTCTTTCACAACAGTGAAATTCGATAGCAAGTTCGCAACGACAAAGATTGAAATGATCGAGGGGTACACAACTCCTGAAATCGGTGTACAAAGTTCAATGCAATCACTCTATTTTCACCTTGCAATCACAGCAATCACTTTGCAATTTCACAGTGCAATCATTTGCAATCATGCAGTCGGTGTACACCGAATTTTCAAGTTATGTACACCTTAAAAATGATTTGAAAAATAATATTGTACTGTAACGTCGAACTCATACCAGTCATAAGCTTATTGCGTATCATTAGTGCCATATTAATTGCGCTACAACAATATGAAAGCTCGAATTATCAAGTTTCTTTCTTCAAATAAACAAAATTAGCCATGATAGACCAAGTGGAAAGCTAAAAACCTAAATGAACAGTGATGAATTAATCTAAAAGTGCCATCAAGTAATCGGGGGACATTCGAGTCAGGCAATATTTTCCAAGATTTAATTTAAAAATAACAGAGTTGTACTTGAGTATTACTTTTATTTTTTTTTTTAATTAGTCAAATAAATAATTGTGTAGAGAATATTGATCAAGAACCCGCTAGTTGTGATTAAAATTAAACGAAGTCTTATGAAAAAATATCATTATTACAATAAAGATTTCTTTAAATTTTTCAAGATATTATTTTAATTGTTTGTTATTGTTAATTAGTTCATTAGTAGTTAAAGATAAATTTAATTTCAAACTAAGTGTGTGAAAATCAGTCTTTTTCCAGAAAAAGCTCTGAGTTCTAATTTAAAAACAATAAATTCACCACTCCAAATCTAAATAATTACTTAACTTTGGCTTAAAATTAGTTTAATTTGACTAATTTTCAGACAAATGATTACTGAGTTCTTGTATGACCAAATAAGTCGAATCTGCATTTAGCAATTCTGGATTTAGTGTTTCCGAGAATTGACGCCGAGCCGCGGCCGCGGGTATGGGTGAGCAGAGCTGCGGGGGTGTGCGGTGTTCACTCAGGCGTGAAAAAACAGGAGCGTTGCGGTGAGACGCTGTACACTAACGGCCTACCTGTCTAACTGCGTCATGAAGTTGCGACAGTTCACTCGAAGCGGGAGGCATACGCGTTTACATAGCTAATAAGCACTATGGCAACCTCGCGTCGACCGGCAATGGGGTGCCGATGGGACTAACCGGATTATTTCATGCGATCAAATGAGCCTGTATTTGACATTGCTAACAACGCCATCTCATACGCGAATATATATCCCAAAGTAGTATCTCGAAATTATTGGAGCAATGTTAATGACAAAGAGCAGTGAATATCAATTCATTTTAATAAAAAATGTTCTACTTTGGTTTAAAATTAATTATTTACTATAATATTTCTTGTTGATATTTAATTTAAATTTCTTCTGAATTGGTGGCGCTGTTGTGGCTACCGAATAGGCTACACTAATCGAAAAAGAACAAAAAGAAGAAGAAGTATTGGATGGACAGAGAGAGAGAGAGAGAGAGAATGATCGCTTAGAAAACTTGTCATTAGAACACAATCGGATCTTCTCTGTCGACGTCATACGATAGAAATCGAGATCTCGAAACCATCGTTTCGAATCCGATCGCACTTTTTTATAAACTTCAACTGTCGAGTGTTGACGTGACAATTGTAGAAACTGTGTTTTTCGTGGACAGTTCATCTAATATTTATAAAAGTAAGTGATTTTCTGTTAAATAACTTCTTCGTCTGCTTGGTTATGAAACTGCGACGCATGCATTATGCGATTACGAAGAAGTGCATACTCCCCACTTATCACAGTATCTGGACCGATTATTCAAGGGAAAGTTCTCCTTTTAAACGAGATGCTCAGCGGCCCACAAATTATTAAAGTACGTAAGCAGAAAACACATTTATTTTAACGTGTAACAGCAAACTTTCTTCCTCACTTCCGTTAAATATTTCGTTCATCCTTTTCTCCGTATTAGAAACATAATTTTCAACCTATTTTTTACCACGCAGTAAAATCCACCGGAAACGGTTCATACGCCCCTGACAGTTTACGATCAGAGAATCTGGATTTGATATCAAGGCCAGCCCAGAAACCGACACTAAATCCAGATTCGACTGTATGTATGTATGTATGTATGTATGTATTTATGTATATGTATTGCCTCAATGAATACAAGATTCTGTGGCAAGGGAAGGCCACTATTACAAAAATCAATAAAATTAAGATAAATAACAAAATGAAATAAAAGTTATAATATCGTATGTACAATAGGTTGTTAGGTCATACTGGTTGAGTTCGGGCAGTCTACTATTCGAATAGAGAGAAAGCTCTAATTTTTTGTAACATGTACTTATAAAGTTGTGTATGGAACGAAGCATTCCAGGGTTTATATTTGACAATAAGATGTGAAGATTGTTCTCGGTTATCATACCAATGTTACGCAAGTAATGATTTCTAATGGGCGAGTAGATTAGACATTTGGCGAGGATGTGTAAAAGATCTTCATTTTCTTTTAGATTACATAACTGGCAAATCTGTTGTGGATCGATTACAGTTGTTCCAGCTTTAGAGCTCAACTTAATGATGAACCTGGAGGAAGTTCTTAATTGAGCGAAAATGCGCTTAATCAGGAAAGCGCATCATTGTGTAAAATTTTACTGTATACATAACTAAAGTTACAGTTTTCTAATCTTAGCAGATCCCGCGAATGGAAAAAAATCACGGCATTTATCAGCTATAGTATCGATTTGAGTTATAAGATTGTGACCATTGAGATCCATGAGATTGTGGCTTATGCCCGCTCCCTCCAAACATCTAATAAGTTGACCTGGTCAGTTATATTTAACATTTTTGCTGTTTGCGGTTTCGGCTAGTTTTAGTATGCAAAGTTTAGGATAACGTGAGTCTTTCATACCGAGAATCTTTGCCGCCCAATTCAGAGCCATTTTTAATATTTGACACACAGTATGACACACAGGGTAGACCTTGTTCCAATCTGTCAACGAAGTCAGGCGTATCTCTGGGTAGGCGCAGAAGATTTTGAAAAAAAACGGACTTGTGTGTTTGTTTATATTACCATACTCCTGGAAAGCATTGAGTTTTCTAATTGCGTCTATTTTAGATTCTGCAAGAATAATTAAATCATCCGCGTAAATCAGCACAATAATGTGCATGTCACCCATGATTCTGAGACCCACAAGACGTTTTTGCCTAAAGAAAATCTCGATATCCGAGGTTAAGAGGTTAAACATGATTGGGCTCAAAATCTCTCCACGTAGAACTCCCTCAGTGACCAGAAGTTCCTCCGAGAACTCGTTCCCCACTATAATGCAAGTCGAAGCTCTTTCATACAGACTTTTTAGAATTCTAATTATTTTTTAGCTGACCCCAATATCAAATAGTTTTGACCAGATGTGAGAGTCATTAACCGATGGGAAAGCTCTTGAAAAATCCACCACAATGACATAGATGTGTCTACTGTTTTTTTGTAAGTAAATTTGCGAAACAGATGCCAAGGTGAAAATATTATCCATACAATCCCAACCACGGCGAAAGCCTGTTTGGGCTTCGGGAATAATGTGACACAACGACTCCCATTTTTCCAATCTAGCCAACGGATTTTGCATAAAAATTTTAGGAAGTGAGTTTAGAAGGGCAATTGGGCGGCGAGTTTTTGTAAAAATTATTTGAGATTTGATCCGGTCCCGGAGCCTTATTTAATATACTTTTGTTAATTGAAAAAAATATTTTGTTAGCTATAATTCTGCTATCCAATAATGGATTTCGCACCTCTGTAAGCAATTATTCAGCCTCTGAATCTATTAAAAGTATCCCAGAATGTTTTGCTATCGTTGACACTCTCAAGGCTCATCAGAATATTTTATTCAAAACTCGCTTTTTCTTAGCTATCAGTGCTTGGTATGATTTTTTAGCTTTGACATAAACCAACTTAGCCTCATCCGGGAAATTAGCCTTGCTGGCTTCTTTTAACGCATTAGAAAGATATGATTAGCTTTTTCGACAGTCAGAATCAAACCAAGGTTTGTCACGGTAAAATTTCTCAGTAACCCGTTTATCGTCTGTCATCTCAGAAGCGTCAAGCTTTTATTTTTGTGTACATTCAGCGTACTTGAGTCATCAGCTGAGGTGGCAGAGCAACAAGAGACTCAGGCCGGGAAATGATTCGAGGTATGTTTGGATTGATCCACCTTCAAGTCTTTAAGTATACCTAATGCCTTAGCGTTGCACCAAACCAAGTCATTGCCACTTTTACCTCCTGCATTAGCAAAGGTAAAGGGGGCTGGATTGTCACTCCGCGATCTACCATTTAAAAGAAAAAATTCATTTACTTCCATCAGTTCTACCACCCCCCCCCCCCCTCCTATTGTGCGCGAAATCGTGACTCTCCCGGTACATTGAAAAATTTGTGTGAGAAAACATATCAGGTAGACCCGGGGTCAATCCCCCCACCCTACAGTTAAAATCGTCATACATAGTGATAGGAACGTTATTGTATTTCTCTGCCAGAGCACATAAGGTTTCTTCGAAAAGTTGCAGGATTACTTCTGTATCTACCGTTGGGTTAAAATAGCAGATTCCTACAATGAAATGAATTTTATTCGCGCTGTAAATTCGAACCACAATAAAATACTCTGATTTATCTATGAGCTCACTATTATAGTAAATTTTACTCATGAAAAGGGCTAGGCCGCCACTGGCTCTACCTTTTTATTTTTATTTTAAAGCATTAGACAAGAAATGATTATATTTATTATATAGCCAGGTTTCGACGATTCCTATAATATTAAACTTATCATAATTAATACAGGAGTTTAAAAATCTGACATAACCATGACAGTTCCAGAAGAAGAAGTCTGTAGTATTGTTGACTCGTCCTGATGTATTTCGCAAATTAAAGTTTTTATATTTTTCTTCTTCGTCTCCGTGCTTGATAACCGATTGTGAAAATTTCCTTTCGTAGGATTTCCCGCCTGCTCTTTGATAATGGCTGGTGGAGATTCCGAGGCCTTGCGCTTCACCTTTCCCTGTATGCCGCTTGATTTCCCCATTTTCCTTTTTTCAAATGATTCCGCCCTATTCCCAGATAGTTTGGCATTCTCTATTACAGACTCCAACGCTGACAGATCTTTGGACTCGAATTTTTTGCCATCTACATATATTATATTGTAGCTTAAGGAAGCTTTCAGGTCACAATTTTTAGCCTCTTTAAGGTATGGAAGCAGAGTCTTCCTTTCAGTTTGGACTTTTTTAGTAAAGTCCTCCGCAATGCTGATCCCAGTGCCGCGTAATTTTCTTAGCTGTGATAAGATCATTTTCTTATCCTTAAAGGAACGTAGCTGAGTTAGGAGGGGACGGGGTTTGTCCTGAATTATTCCTCCAATCCGTCTAGCAGGTTCGACCTGGTCTGAGCGTATTTCAATATTAAGATGCTGCTTGAAAATACCACATATTGACTGCACCGCGTCCACGTCGCCTTTCTCAAGAACACCGAAAATAATCAGGTTGTTGGTTCTTAACGCTCTATCCATTGCCTCGATTCTCCGGTCTTGTTCCGTAATAACCGACCTCAGTTTTTCTTGTTCGACTTTAAGCTCTTGATTTTCCAGCGTAAGATTGTCAATTTTGTTGTGGAGAGCTGAAAGTGAGGACTCCAGATTTCCCATTTTTTCATTAAGAGCTCAAATTTATCCTCAGAGATTTCGAAAGCCATTGTATCGAGTAACTGGCGTGACACAGAGATGGCAACACTAACACACTGCACACCTGATTCAGCGACCTTGACAAAATTGGCAGTTTGAACCACAACAGCTTTTTGCTTAAAATTGATTGCGGCAATGGTTGTAACACTCACAAAGCACTAGAATCGAGAACATTATTGACAATTAGTTACTTTAAAGGCACTTTATAATTTACATTGCACGAACTCAGCCCGTAAACAACTAAAATTTTGACGAGCTATTAAACACGCGACCGACTGCCATATTAGCGAAATTTGACCTACGATTAGTAAAATAATAACTAACCGAATTAGATTTAGACAGTAGACTTTTACTTACTTGGAACATACGACTTGGATGCAGCTTCACTCGGTAAGTATGCATTTCTCCATTATCTTATTTGGCCATAAAATTATTCTGCCTTAAAATCCTTAGATTGAGCAGACACTAGAGATCCTTCTAGGGAAAGTTGAGACACGTTTCACCTTCCAATGGACGCCGCTGTACCGGAACTTTGATATTTTCATGGGGCGCGAAAAGTTTGAACCGCGTCATTTTTTATTAATTCTTCTGTTTATAAAAATCTTGAAGTATGCGTGTTTTAAATTAAATATTCTTCTTCTCTAACCGTAATAACTAACCTTCCCAATAATTTATAATGTCTCTATTCTGTATTAGATCCTCTTACAAATAAAATTGTCATTTGAAAACCGCAGCTACTCAAGCCAATCAAAATCTATAAAAGGTCAATTAGTTCCAGTACAGCGGGACCTATAGGGTCATCAACAAACATTTTGTTTGCCTTATAGTTGAGTTTTTTATAAACTTCGACTATCAAAGAATTAAAATGTGAAATTAAAACTTAATTTCGTTTATTTAATAATTTATAATAATTTATTAAAAAGTGATCAAATATCCACCGTAAATGTCGATTTATAAAAGAAAACATGTGGCGCCCTCCCGGCACGAAACACGTGGTGTGACGTCACCCGCCGTCAAAACCGAAGCAAATACATGGTCAGTTTAATAAAAACAATCGAAATAATTAATTATCAACGTTTTTTGGCTAAAAGAGTTTATTTTCATGAAGTATCAGTATGCCTGGATACGTTAAAGCCAGTTGGGATAATTTTCCAAAAGTGACTACACTTATGATAAATGATTTTTTTTCGAAGTGCTCCAATTTCAACTTTGCTGAGACTGGTGGAGTAAAAGCGAAAAAATAAGTAAATGGGATGAATGACGCTAATCCTTTGAAACATTAATTTTTATTTATTTAATTTATTAATTTGAAATGATAATTGCTTTTAGCGAATCGTAACATATATGCAATATGGGCAATATTGCATCCAGAAAACCTAACCTCACTTTTTTATAGATGCTTTTATAAATACTTTTATAAATACTTCCGGCTATTCGTATTAAAATGTCGGTACACATAGTCACAGCCTTTTCTAAAAGCATCTCAGTTTCTTTAAACATATTTAATTCAAACAATAACTAATGAGAATCACCTTTTTCCTACAAATAATAAGATATATAATCTTTATATTGCAACAGAAAAAGTTAATAACTAGTTTGTTTTTCATTCTAAATTTTCTCTTTATCGCAATAACAGCGTTATCACACTTACCACTATCGACCCTAATATCAATAATAACTTGTACTTCATATTTTCCCTTTATTTACCTACAAAACGTTTCGAAACCTGGTTTGGAATATTAAGTGAGTATAATATTGTTTTAATTTCAATTAGAAAGACACGTGTGGGATTGCAGCGCGCGCCTTCGTCACCCTAGACGTTAAAAATTCTTTTAATTCAGCCAGGTGGACTGTCATATTATATGCACTTTCGAGGACAGTCGTACCTCCTCCGTATGGTGATGATCTATCTGCAAGATAGAGTTCTCCTGTACGACACAGACGAAGGGGCTCGCAAAAAAGTGATCATCGCCGGGACTGCAAAGGGATCCATACTATGGCCGGATCTGTGAAACATCTCGTACGATGGCATCCTTCGTATAAATTTGCATGACGGTAAATCCCGAAGGGTTCACTACTCGGCCGATGGAGTGTACACTGACTTCAAGTGATTTCAGTAACTTAACGTGAGTTCAAGTGACTTCAGCAAAGGTGTACACCTGATTTCACGAGTTTTTAACCCCTCGGTACATCCTTAGGGGGATAGGCGGACGATATCGCTGCGATGATTGCGGCCCGAAACATGGAGATAGCCCAGTCGAAACTGAACCAGGTGATGATGCGCGTCAGTGGATGGATGGCGAAACACGGCCTGAGCCTGGTCGTCTAAAAAACGGAGATCGTCCTACTCACGACCAAAAAAATAGACACCATCATTCCGTTGTAGCTTGGAAACAATGAGATCGTCACCAAGAAGGCTGTGAAGCACCTTCGCAAGGCTGTCAATGTAATCACAGCCTTAGGCAGACTCATTGCCAACGTTCGAGGCCCAAAACCGAGTAAGCACCGCTTATTGATGTCAGTTACCACATTAATTCTATTGTACGCGCAGAAATCTGGACAGACGCTCTAAAAATAGAAAAATATAGGAAGCAGATAACAGACGTGCAAAAACTTGGAGCATTTAGAGTGGCCTGCTCTTACTGCACGATGCCGAAACCAGCTATGATCGTGGTAGCTGATGAGATACCGATCGATCTTCAAGCCAGGGAGCATAGGTACATATACGAAAAGAAAGCTGAGGTGGGCAAACTCGAAGCAAAGTAACAAGCCAGAGCTCTCACCTTGGAAGAATGGAAAAAGAGATAGAGAGAAGACATTAGCGGCAGATGGATAGCAAAGCTCATAAGCCGACTGGACAAGTGGGTAGAACGGGAACATCGCGAAACAAACTATTTCTTGATGCAGTTTCTCACGGGGCACGGGCTCTTCAAAGCCTACCTCCACAAAAGGGGGAAAATCAGCAGTGACCACTGTGGACAAGGTGACGCAGAAGAATACGATGCTCACCATACGTTCTTTGTCGACAAGAGATGGGCCGCAGAGAAACAAAAGCTAAAGCGAGAGATCGGTGATAGAACGCCCGAAAACATCGTGGAAAAAATGCTCACCAAAGCAGAAAACTGGGACAAAGTAGCTAAGTGCGTTGGGAACTGTTATTATCTTTACTGCTGACTTTCACGGATGGAGCATTGGGCTTTTCATTAAATTCTTCTTCCTCCTTTACTACTACTTTCGGCTTCTTCACATATGGATCCACTTCTTGTTTAAGCATCTGACGAATGCGCACCATTTTCTTTAATGGCGAGTATCGCAGTTTACATACTTCTTGAATAGCTTCTTCCCTGTCACGTTTAAAAATTGTATGCTTCTGTCGAAATGCTTTACTAGCCTCATCAGTTTGCTTTTTTCTATCTTGGATAATTGTCCCTGTAGACTCAGGTATCTTTGCACTTTCATCAGTGGATTTCTCATAATACATGAACTTCTTTGATATGCAAGAGTATTTCACATGTCTTCTTAAATTATCAAGTCGTGAATACGTTTTAAAACACTTAGGACATGTGAAAGTCATTTTGTTGCTCCTGCTACAACATGATTGATGGTTTATTCATGAAAGCAGAGTTTATATATCGAAATACCAAACATATTGGTAGATCGATTGCGGTTACCTTTATAATCACAATCAGCGTTAATACTTTAAAAATTAGTCTACTCTTTTCAACAGTTGAACAAACATTTGTAATATTATTTGAACATTTCTTGCAGTTCATTTAAAAACACGAATACAATATAACCAATATCGTAATAAGTAAGCAATACGTTTTTCTGTTATTCAATATTATATAGTTCTTTTATATAGTTCAAAGTTTGTCATAAGGACAACCGCACGATCTCACGCTGGTCTCACGACCGTGAGATAGGTGGTTACAGTCTGCGACAAATTTAATACGATGATCCGGCAAAAGTCTCGTGCACCCTGAGGACACGGAGCGACCAAAGGACGACCGCCTTCTGCATTTTCCCCGCAAGTGGCTTAGCATTTTCTTGACACGCAAGGATGCTTTTCAGGCTATTACCCAGTGAAACCTTGGCACCTCCAAGAGCGCCGATGATCAAGACGATTAACTTGACGGAATATTCCGGGTACAACCGTCGCAACTCCCTTATAAGTTCTTGATACCTCTCTTTCTTGTCATTCTCCTTGGCTACGATGTTTCTGTCAGCTGGTGCCGAAAATTCGATAACGAACATGGTTCGTTTCTCGAAGTCAAGAAGAACAATGTCAGGCCTCGAATACGCAGCAGAAACAATTGTCGAGAATATGAAGTTCCAGTATATCCGACACTTCTCATTCTCGACAATTGACTCTATTTCCCTGGGAGCGTTTAGAGGAGCGGTATTTGTGCTGATGCCGTAAGAGTGACAGAGATGGTACTAAAGCACTCTTAGTGCCGCATTGTGCCTTTGGATGTAGGTC
>CAKNWT010271372.1:0-10435 GCA_932066315.1 Andricus coriarius
AGTCTGCAAAATGAAAAGAGAAATCAAATGAACAATTTCCATGTGTGAAGAATGCGACGTACATGTATGCAAAGAAGAATTCATTGCTTTTCATAATCAATCAAAAATTTAATAACTTTGATTCAAAATTATAACCTGAATAATTTAAGAAAGATAGTAAATTACAAATTATAAAATTATAAACTTTTTGTATGACTTTCTTCCTTACCTGTCACGAAAACATAACTTCTCCTTCCTACTATTGCAGAATGCGAAATGACCTTCTAGGCGCAAAAATTGCATGCAATCTTGCAAAAAATCGTTTTAATACACAACGTTACCTTAAATTAAATGAATTTTGAACAATTCTTCCACTTAAAGGTATTTTGTTCACTTTGACCTTTCCTTCTTAAGGTCATGTTCCACATGATGATTTCATATTATAAATCTGTCATTTGTTATCCAATTTGAAGCAATTTTGATGAATATACCTAAACTTCAATACTGATACTCTGTTTTTAATACTTTTTATTAATAATTTATTTATTATTAAGAAAATATGTTATTCAGGGGGCCCATGCACTTTTTTAATGGATACGATCCCGAAACTCTTGCACTAACACTCATGTACTTTGTATGGGTGAGGTGGTCACGTGGTGCAGATTACAAAGTGGGGATACGCTAGTCAAGGCAGAGGGTTAAGCTACGTAGCTAGGGTTAAAATCCCCCCCCCTCACCTCCCACGTAGATTAGCGTAGTATTTTCCACTACTCACCCCCTCCCTTCTAGTGGCTACGTAGTTTATGGACGAGCCCATAATGACTTCGAAAGATTTCCTCCTGACGAGTCATATCGATTTTTGTCGAGCAATAAGGTTCGCATGGGCACAGATTTTGACCTTCAAACATTTTCGCGGGTATCATCTTTCCACTTTTTGTTACATGCTCTTGACCACGTTCCACCCTTTCTTTCGCCAAAAATTTCTTGTGCAAATGAGATTTTCGTTTTCTTTTTCGAGAATCTCTTGCTCCATTTTGTAATGAAGCTGAAATACATAAGTAAGAAGCAAGATAAAATCAAAATTCAAGTTTTTTAGGAAATTACAAAAATCCTGGTATAATTTTTCAATCCAAGATGAATTAACCAATGAATATAAATCATTATACAGAAATCGTACTTCCATTCTCTTCATCGAAACGAAACCCTTCATCTTCTGAATCAGGATCACTTTCGTCCAAAAAATCTGAGTGCCCGTAAATATCTGAAATTTTTCACAGAGATGAGAAATATACATTGTAAGACCTACGTTGTAGGTTCTTAGAGAAGCAATAAAAAAACATTTGAAAAATTAATGTACAAACCTTTGTCCATTGATTTTGTTGAAAGACAAGAAATCAGTTGATATATTTTTCACTCTCAAATAAAACCGGTTGGTTTTAAATTATAACAAAACAATAAAAATGTAAAACACAACAGTCCAACATCACACAAATTATGACGATTTGAGTTTCGCAAACGATTTTCCCTTTTATACAATTTTTCCGAATTTGTAACAAAAAGACAATTGCATATTTGTTTGATCGTCACCATGTGAAACAAGAGAGTGCGATTTGAATTCCGAATACCAAACACAATTTTTTGAATTTGAACAAATGAATGATTTAAATTTTTCTGAAATGTCGTTATGAAACTCTTGACAGGAATTTCTTGTATGAAAAACTTCTGTCTGAAGCAAGAACTTTGACAATAGTAAATTTCGTACAAACCTAATAGTACAAACCTTTTCTCTTTGAAACAATTTTTTTTACATCATTTGAATCTAGAAGAAATTCGGTATTTTTTCAAATTAAAAAAGAAAGTATTTTCTCTGCAAGAATCGTGAAGTGATGATGATACAAGTCAAACAATAGTATTATTACTGTTAAAAGTAGTAACATAAAATCATCAAGTTTTAATAATCTTATTATACAAAGCGTAGTTTTGCTCGATTTTTTTAGAATTTGTTTGAAAACTATTAACATAATATTAGAGAGAATTCAAAGTAATAATACGAAAATTGTGACGATCGAAAGTTGTGCCGTAACGGATTAGACCTCTGAATTTAATTGCAAAATTGTGAAAGATCAATTTTGCGCGTTGAAAATCTATTTGACGTTTTTGCCCGTGAGTTTTGTTTTGGACATTTTTGCGCGTCAAAGATTTTTTTGACGTTTATGCCCGTGATTTTCTGTTTTGAACATTTTTCGCGTTCAAAACCTTTGTGACATTTTTGCCCGTGAGTTTTGTATGGAACATTTTTGCCCGTGGAATACTTTGTTTAAGTTTTTGCTCGTCATAAAACTATGGGACGTTTTAGCTCCCGGCATGTCATTTCCAGATTCTAAACCACTCTCAAAAAGGCACGACTAGTCATGCCTTTCTGAGAGCGTTTTGGATTCTAGAAATGCGAGTAACATTATTGTTCTATAAAGCGAGAATAGTGAGTTCAATACTTACCATATTTATACGATTGTACGTAATGCGCTTGTTCGGGATTTTAACGAGATCTTCTTACTTCCGCGGTCGACTTTGAGTTCGTGTACGGCCCTGGGTACTCATGAGCCTCAGTACCGTTCCACCCGCGACTCGGGTTATCACCCATTTTCAATAATGATTTATTAGTGCAATTGTTGATGTCAATTCAAACGAGTGTTCATGTTGTCAAGGGATCAGGCGCGTAGATGCAGTATCGTGGGGACGCTTGCATCAGGTAAGCTAGTGATTCACCGGCAACGTCATACCATGCTACGTCACACCGGCTTGGCGTACTCTCTGTACAGTGTACAGTACCATCTAACGCGCGGCGATCAGAGCGCACCATCTTGCATTTTTGACGTGATTGTGTGGGTAAGGACGCGCCCCTGGGAGTGTAGTAAGTGTCAAAATTGCGAGCGGCACTCGACGGCAGACAACCACTACGAACGCATAAGGCGACATCTTTTACTTCCACTTTTTTTTTTTTTTTTTTTTTTTTTTTTTTTTAATTGGTAACAATATTTTCTTTTTCTCAGTATGTTTCTCAGCAGCAAGAGCATTTTAAAGGTATATGCAACGCCATTACTAATTAAAAAAAGCGCGGCGCAGAAAAGATAAATTGCAATTCAGTGAAGACGCAATTGGTTTCTTTAGAGAAAACGTTGGCGAAAATTGGTGCCAAAAATGACATCATGGTTACGGAAAAAATTGAGAACGAGGAAAGCGTTTATTTCAAAGTAGCGCTTCGTTCTCAAGCTGCGGAAAAATACTTAGCTTCAAAGGTTTATTTGAATGATTACCTTGATTATTTCGAATCTCAAGCCACGAGAAGTGAATGCAGTGCGGTTCATCACTATTCGACCAACTTTAATAATCGACCCAATTTTGCGCGTCTGGAAAAGCCGAAATTTTTCGGAATTTGTACCGAGTGGTCTTCTTTTAGAGACCTTTTCACTTCCGTGGTAGGTGACGACCATCTTTTGCCAAAGGTGCAAAAGTTAGATTATTTAATGCTCAATTTGACAGGTGAACCAGCTCAGTTAATTGCCAACATCTCAAGGAACGCTGAGAATTTCGACAGAGCATGGCCGACACTATTGACCGACCTCAAGCTACAATTATTATCTAAGCTGGCCCACCTGATAGACAAGCGCAATAGAAAAAACAATTGACTGTTTTTTGGCATGCATGACGATCCAACAGAAACCTCCATACTTCTGTTGGATAAGTTGAAAAATTTGATGCAGTCAAAATTGGACCTGTCGTTTGAAATTGAATCATTCGATAGCGCCAGGCGCCTCGGGCAGTACAAGGTCGACAAAAAAGGCCAGTTTTACTGTATCTTTCTTCAAGAGTGTGAAGGATCTAATCTGCACGAATCGCACCAAACTTAGAAGTACGAATATTTTTGTGGAACACGATGTGGACCCGTAATCTGTCCAAAAGCGCAAGGCTCTAGGACAAGCGGCTTCTAAATACAGGAAACTTGGTCTCGAATCCCGCATTACCGGATCAGGTTTATGTATTAATAATATCTTCTACACTCTAGAGGACTTGAACAATATAAGTCAGGAAGAAATAGTCAAGCGAAGCAAGCCTTCGACGACGAATATGAGCAAAGATGGGTCTATTGAAACGGTAAATAATAACACAGCCGGTTCACCTGTTACCAATGTCGATTCACAGCTGATGAATATCGGGTCTTCGAAGTTTATAAACAGAAACACAGCTGCTGCGTTAAACAATCAGAGGTCTGATTTATCGCAAGCGAAGCGAACTGGGACGCTGATGACTGCGGATACATGTAGGAAGCAGGATTTGTTCAGGAAAAGGAAGGAATCTCCTTCAGAGAATGGCAACTTATAAAATTTCTCATCAATAATCAAAGTGTTGTGAAATCTGTTGGTGAGCCATTCAGACCATGCTACTGGAATATAATTGACTTTAGCAACCTGTTGAGTTTAGATGAAAGTCAAATGAAATGTTTGACCAATTATTCCGTGATCTGAGAAAAAGAAAAGGAAAGCAAGAGCCAAAGTAGTGGGGGTCTGGTTACTCTAGTTAAAAATAGTGTATAGCTATTTATTAGGCTAGTTTTTGAGGGTAACTGTTGCCACGCAGTTTTCATATTTATGAATTTTCGCATCTGTTTTAAAACGAAATTTCGTCGAGTCCTTTACGATTTACGATAATCTTTACTACACTCAAACTCTAGCATTTTGAATTTACGATTATTGCCTGTTATTGATCTCCAGATGAAAATGTCGATAATATCGAGGACCGAGTCCTAATCCCTCCACAATGAGAGGTACGTACGCTTTCACTTTAGGCTTTTTAGGCTCGCCTCATTCAGGTAAAACTTAACGTTTCTAAAGTATGCAACTCTACAATCATCTGTAAAATCGTCTGAATCTTCCTTCTACTCTCGACTCTATCTGCTACTGGCCTACGACAATTGCAATTTGACCCTCGTTACTGTAAACTCCTTACGCTCCTCTCTCAGATTAAAGGCATCATATTTAAATCTACAACACGTGAACTAATCTCATTTATTTACACCTTATTAATCGTTACGAATAAGAGCCCAAACCAAGTGCTCAGCAGTAACTACACACTCTGCATAGAGAATTTTTATTTTTCACCAGCTGCGGACAATGAATTTTGTGTTGAATCATTACATAATGTTTTATATTCCCTTGAAAGCAATTCTTCGTTTACTTTTAATGCTGTACTATTGGGCGATTTTAATGTTCGCGTTGCCTTGCCAAATTGCGCGGACCAGGAAATTTTAGGTAGTTCCCTCTCTGACGATCCCGGTCATTTTACGTAATCAGCGGGTACTGGGTGCATCACTATTGACCTCTGTTGGATCAGAATCAGTTGCCTGAATTTGGTAATCACCACCCTCTCATAACAATTGACTTAAACTAATCCAACCTTATTCTGGCGATTCTACTTCTAAGAAAACAATTGATTCTTTCCCAGTATCAACATTTATAAAATGGAAAGAAGAAGGTGGGGAGTCCTTTTTTAATGTATTATCACAGTTACCACATATTTACATAAATAACAATATTACTGAAGAATTATACCATAATATAATAGTAGCAATAAAGATAGCCACGCAGGAGGCAGATATGCTGATCGATAGGAGATCTGCTCAAACTCTTAAATCTGCTAATCATGGAAATTCTTGGTTCACTCACAGTGCGCTAATCTTAAGAAGATCACCTGCAAGTCATATAAACAATATTCGCGCAGTCTCTCTGGAAAAGGTTTAAACTACTATCTAAGAGCCCGCGATTCATGTAGATTGAAAATTAGAGTAACAAAGGGAGAGAATTGCAGACAAAATGTTTTAGAACTATCCAATTTTAAAAAACAAGAAGTTCTGGCAAACAGCGAGTACTTTAGACACTGAGCTGGAGTATATAAATGTAATCAGTATTAGCGAGTGTAATAAGTACTACATTATTTGCTTGATCTTTTCAATAAAGTTTTAAATAACACAGCAACACAACAAAAATAAGTGTCGTGATTTGGAGACGCGACATATGCTTTCCTATGGATTTTGACGCGCTGAATCTGAATCCGCCATCATAATTGGCCTAACGGCTGTTGGTTGGACCCTAACCTCAAAAAACACCTTAAAATCACTAAAATGGCCCGTTTTTCTTGTACAAAATCGAACCAGACTCATATTGATGCGTTTTTAGGGTAGTTGAGTCTATTCAGACGATTTGACAAGCTAACCAGGTAAAAATTCATTCATAACCTCACAACCATCAAACATAACTCCTAGGTTACAATATAATCCTAACTTCAAGACAGATCGTGATATGCCTGAAGTGTTTTTTCTTGGAGCGTAAGACTCCCCATTAACCAAGCTACCCATTGATGAAGAGCTACGGTCGCATGATGACGACGTCTGAGGATCCGCTTTCCCACCCTGACCAGACGCCCATACTGGGCTAATCTCTGCATCGTAAAACACTTTTTATCTGTGCCTGCTATGACGCCATGAACGCTGTTTACCCAGGAACCACGGAGTAATAATAGGGAGACCGATGTCCGTACCTGCGTTCTGACTGCGGCAGTTGCACCTTTATTGCCAAGCTCAGACGTTTCGAATCAGCACTATAGCCAGTCAGGCATGCGCACTGTCATCTGCTATCTCCTTTTCTCCCGCAAGAAGTGTGCGAGTGGCGCTCACTCGCTGATTAATCGGGTATGCGCACTGTGATCTGCTATCTCCTTTACTTCAGCGAGAAGTGTACGAGTGGCGCTCACTCGCACACTTCTCGCGGGAGAAAAGGAGATATCAGATGACAGTGCGCATGCTCGACTGGCTATAGTGCTGATTCGAAACGTTTGAGCTTGGCAATAAAGGTCGACGACGTGCTTTCAGGTGCTGACTCATCAAAGGAGGCTAGAGAAAAAGGTAGATAGTTCAACTTATTATTAAGAGCTGCAGGATTCACCCTTAAAAAATGTATCTCGAATCGAGAGGATGTTTGGAAGGAATTCCACGTGAATTTCGAGACTTCCACTTCTTTTTCTTTTGACCAGGATCTTACTGTCAGATCATTGGGGATTTTGTGGCAACCAGCTTCCGATTGCTTTCGATTTCAGATTCGACCACCAGCAGAGCTGACCATGGTGACTAAGAGAACTGTATTCTCTGAGATTGCTCGTATCTTCGATCCGATAGGATGATTGGCTCCGGTTATAGTCCGATCCAAAATTGTTATGTAGAGTCTGTGGACTCTCAAACTGGATTGGGTTCAATCTCTACCTTCTGATTGCATTAAAACTTGGATGAAGATCCGCGCTGAACTACCAGAACTTATGTCATTGATCATCCGACGCTGGGTGGGTTTTATCATCGGAAGTCTCTTGTGAATGACACAGCTTTGGCGATGCCTCCGAAAAGGCGATAGCAGCAGTCGTATATTTATGAGTTGAATTGACCACTGCGGAAACTCACGTCACATTCGTGATGGCAAAAACGAAGGTCGCTCGGAAAGGGTAAAATTCAATTTCAAGGTTGGAATTGCGTACTGCACTTCTTCTCGTTCGTGTGGTGTCACACATAAGATCTCTGCTGAATGAAATCTTCAGTACCTACATATTTGTGGTCAGATTCTGCCAATACTCTAGATTGGATTCAAGGTCACCCCCTTCGCTGGATGTCATAAATCTCTAATCGGGTGTCAAAGATTCGGAGGAGTATACTTAATGCTACTTGGAGTCATATAACTGGAATCGACAACCCCGCCGACTGCGCTTCAAGACGAATTGCACTGTCAAAGTAACAGGATCGTCCAATTTGGTGGCAGGGTCCATCTTGGTTGGGTCAATCATCGGAGACTTGGCCCAATTCCAAAAAAGATATCCACCCTGCTATCCATCGAGAGGAAAAGTTATTGAGTCACAGCTCTCTGTCTGCAATTTGTAACACAGTTTCGCAAGAAGTGCACCGACAAGCCACCCTGTCATTTTACATCTACTGTGCTTAATTTGGCTCTGCGACGCCAGATCAGCTATACTCAATGGGAAAATTACGCGGAAGAAATCTGTTAGGTTCAGGAGCGATTTCTCCTGGTAAACGGAAGTCCATCGGCTAAACTTCTTCCTTTCTTGGATAATAATAGCCTGTTACGTTTGGGAGGTCGTTTGTCTCACGTCATTCTAGACTATGACGAGCATAGAGATCCACGATTGACCGTCTCTTATCTTCGGAGAAGATACTGGATCTTGTCGGGCCGCTCTGCAGTGAAACGGGTGTTAAGTCATTGTGTTACATGCGCTTGACATCGAGAATTACCTTGTACTTAGGTGATGGCTCCAATGCCACCCTTCAGTGTCAAACAAGCTTCACGACCTTTTGCTGACACTAGTCTCGACTATGCAGGCCCTATCTGAATATGTAGTTCCAAAGGACGAGGTCACAATGCCTGTAAAGGTTATATTGTCATCTTCGTTTGTTGCTCTACTGGAGTGGTTCATTTGGAGGTCGCTTCCGATTGCACTATGGAAGCATTCATTGCGGGCTTTTAAGAGATTTTCAGCACGTCGAAGAGTTTGTCAGACCTTGTACAGTGACAACGGAACCAACTTCGTAGGAGCTGATCGACAACTACGAGAAATGTTTTCTGCAGCATCAACTGAAGATTAAAAAATGATCCGTTATCTTACGGATACCAAAATTCAGTGGAATTTTAATTCGCCCTCCGCTCCACATTTCGTTGGACTTTGGGAGGCGGCAGTTCGTTCCGTCAAACACCATATTCGGCGAGTTCTCGGTGACACCACCCGTACTTTCGAGAAAATGATGACGTTCCTTGTTCAGGTGGAAGCCTGTCTAAACTCGAGACCGACCCAATCATGAAAGGACGACCTTAATGATCTCATCGCCTTAACGCCAGCTCATTTCCTCGTTGGATATCCTCTGGCCGGGTAATTGAAGTCTATCCGGGCTCTGATGGTCAAATTCGTTCAGTATCTCTAAAAAATTACGCGACATGTCACGAAGTAGGGCATAATGTTCAGGGTTTCAACGAGGTCTTCTTACTTCTGCAGTCGCGGGTAACTTTAAGTCCGTGCGCGGCACTGGGTCTCTTTTTTTCGTCCACCTAAACATCCACTGTACAAGTATACATAAGTCGGACGTAGGATACGTCAGTACCGTTCTACCGACGACTCGAGTTACCACCCATGTTATTAAGCTCGTTGTATTTTCTATGTTGAAAACATTGAATTATGGCATTTTGCCCTGAATTTTTTGAAAAGTGTTCAAATTTGTGAGTGTGATTTCCTAGGTATCTTTAGTCAGTGACTAAAGGTACAATAAACGGACATGTTTTTAATTGAAACAGTGTTCATTTCTTATTAACCCTTTCGTAACGAATTCGTATAATACTATTGCGGCATTTTTACAAAAGCAACTGACGTTTCTAAGTATAAACACGCACAGCGCCTTTTCCATATTTTCCTTGTAGGTTACGACACAACAAATATGTAGAACAAGTCTATAATTTCATGTGATCTAATAATGATTTATACAGTCATTATAATTTATATCAAGACAAGATATATTAATAATTCAATAAATAACTCAGAATAAATAGTTTGCGTAAATATTCTACAAGAGGAAGTTCACAGCGGCATCCTTTCTTCACTAATATATGTACTTTTCATCAAGGACCCAACGAAACAGAAAGTTTTGGCTGGGTCTCTGCTTTTCCTCCACAGAGCTCACGTTTATTTTGTTAATTATTCAGACTGAAAAAAAGATTTTAAAAAAAGATTAAAAATCACAACTTGCAATTTCAATTCAAATCTAAAATTCCCGCTAAGAGGCGAAACTCACGAAAAGTGGTAGCAAGCATGCAGATGTGGCCTTACGGACAATGCATTTTAGCAGCACGATCGAGCTCTCAGCTGCCATCCAAGAGAGGTAATTCTCTCTGGAATGTTTGTACCCCCACGTGTTTGATCAAATTTATTGTATTTATAGGTATTGTTCACGGTTTTTAAATGCGATCCGGTTTTCATGTGCAAAATAGAATATGCCGTAAAAAGAAAAGAGTATTCCGTCCCGCGAGTGCATTTACAGTGTCGCAAGATCCAAAATAGGTATACAGGGATGAATTGTTTATCGTAATATTTTTACTACATAATCTAAAGGCAATTATAGTGGATAGAAGTTTTTTCCGGAAAATATTCTTATTGTCCTTTTTTTAAATTGAAAATGAAGTGTTTCTTTACGTCGGAAACCAGAAACACAGTGTAAGGACTCAGGTTATTGTGTAGTGAGGGCCAGTCAACAGGCCTCGCTAGGATACTGACCGAAAATGTTTGTTGATCAGGAAGATTTAATCTTTTTCGTAACTTACCAACAAAATTTAGTGTGTGAGGGGTAACGCAAAACTTCATATAG
>CAKNWT010271374.1:2127-21064 GCA_932066315.1 Andricus coriarius
CTTTAATAAAATTGTTGGGGAAGATTGGGTAACTTTTCCCAACTGGACAATATCGCATTTCATCTCGGGTCAAATTTTCAACTTCGCCGCTTATCATATTTATTTTTAGTCTTGCATGAGCTCTGCGTGAGGAATATATTCCACGAAGAACACCGTTATGCTCTAATATAGCAAAAATGTCACCATTGGATACTGATAGAACAATATGTTCTTGGGCTGGCACGGGACCAAAGCTGCCTTCTTCTGTACTCAATCTGATTTGATAACCAGCAGGAAAAACGTATCTTCGAAATTCGAATCGTTGGTTCGGATTTTTTTGGGGAATAAGCCGAATGTATCCAAGTTGTCAAAGTGCATATCCAAGTATTTTAGGAGAAGGAGGCGATCTGGCCGTCGCACCAAGAGGATGCTCCTTAGGACCCTCAGGTATACGACGAGAAGGAAAAGAGCGACACTTAACCGGGCGGGGAGAATCAAGGGAATCTTCGCTCGACTGCGAACTCAATTCTGCGAAAAGAAAGAGAGGATTCATGTTTCTTGTTGAGCAAATTTCAAAAAGAGCTTCACACTTCATTTTTGTTATTGCTTGAAAATACTTCAAAATCATAATAAATGGATTCTTTAAATAAAAGTTTTGCCGCTGAACTGTCAGGTTAAAAATGGCGTGTGCTTAAATTTAGCACAACACATTGTTCTGTCTTTTATTTGTGGAATTTATTCCGGATTCGGTTCTGGTTGATATTTCGTATTCCATACAGATGGACAAAAGTGCAAATAAAGATTAATTTTCAAATAATGAAATAAATTGGAATTCTAACCGCAAATTTTCCTCTATACACCAAATGTCTATTTCTAAGAACTCTGTGTATTCCAACGGCGAAATAAATGCCCTATATAATAATTTAATTACCACTATCTCAACTGTCGCTGATGAGTTACATTTACTTGGAAAGCCTAAATGGCGTACTCTAGGAAATAAAACTTGGGATGATAAAGAATCTAGAGTCAGGCACCGTAAGCTTAGACAATGTTCAAATGTCTTTACAATTTTTTCTGCAGTTACGTGAGTACAAAAAGGGACAATAAGAACATAGACTGCTGAATTCACTAGCGGCTTTTAATAATACTGAAGATTTTTGGACAGCGGTCAATAGATTTAGGTTACGGTCCCCTTCGACTAACAATGCAAGCATGCTTGAATGGCAAGACCTTCTTTTTTCTCTTTATCCGATTGAGGCTCCACTTCGCACACAGTAGATTGTAAACGAGCTTATTCAACTGTTATATATTGATTAATTAATTAAAGCCTCTTTATTAAAATGTAAATGTAATAAATCGCCGGGTGAGAATGTGATTCCCAATAAATTTTTCGAAATCCTTTCAGATATAATGCCTGGCAAACTAAGACTACCCATTTTGTAGCCTCACACTCAGTGTGCTTTTTTACGCAAAAAAATTTCTAGGTATTAAGGTTCTTCGATTCAGTCGAGAGATGAAAGTCCTTTTTCTGCAAGAAAATTCCCGCTTAAATCAAGAAAAAAGCGGGTGCAATGGAGTTTTCGTATTAGACGATAAATTGTTACCGCTATAATCAAGAATGGCGTGGGAAAATAGAATTATGCCATTGGATAATAAATCATCGCGTGATGATCCGTATTTGAAATGGGCGGAGACTATAGCATACCTCGTTTGCGAAAACGAAGGCAATGCTTATTGGCATTCTAAATTATTCTGAAGGTACGAGACATTCTATCTGTACCATTGAAGCATTTCACACCTGGGATAATTTGCGCGTAAAAACGGAGCGGCAATTGCAATTTTTCTCAGCTCCAATCAACGAGGTCGTCTCAACAACAACAGTGCCACCCACAATAGGCCTCTCTCAGATGGAGGCCATGGTTCAGTTGGAAGTGGCAATAGGACTGAAACGAGGCGACGACCAGGCAATAGCCCCGGACAAACACGAGAACATCGATTTAAGTGGTCGAACCAACTCACGAGGGACATTCTTACCTGTTGGCAATTAAGCTTACCGGCGCGAAAGATAATTCATGCAGAGGTTACATGACCGTTGGGTCAATATGCACCCGGAATATGCTCAGAAAACGCCTCAGTATTTAAGAGATCAGGTATCCTTTTAGACCAAAAACGTATATAAAGCTCTTTTTCGGCAAGAAAAAGTGCAACATCCTACAGCGACCATACCACCCATTCCAGAAAGACCTCCTTTGCAGATAGCCGATAATGCCAACATGAGAAGTAGGAGATCTATCCACCAAAAAGTCTTGCTCAGGATGGACAAATTATCTGAAGCTAATCATGCTTTCCCCGATTCGCTCCCCGAAGATGTTAATCTCTGGAATCTGAACTGTGCAGTTTAGGAGAAGACGGTGTATCTGCTTAGCGACAATAGCAGTAATGATACTTCAGTACGCCTGAGTAAGACTCGGGAGCGTATTGCACAGCTTCAGTTTAAAATTGAAACAGCGGGACAGCATGCATCAAATATTCAGTGCATGATTAGCTACATAACATGAAATAAAGAATTCTCTCTAAAAGTTAGGGCACTTGCTCGAAACTTAAGGAAAGCAAATCACACGCTGTACGAGTGTAAACTTTTGAACATCAAGCAGCACTGGACGCAAAAAATAATATCTCATCCTTCCCGTCTGTTCAATAATACATTACGCGCCGTTAAAAATTCGCCTAGTCAAGAACAGATTTAAGTCTTCTGGGAGAAGGTGTATGGAGAGACTTATCAGCTAAATGAATACACTTCAGATATATCACTCCTTCGTAACTTTTGCGAAAGACAAAGGCTGCAGGCTCCAGAGACAGAATGACCACTAATTACTGCTGAAAAAGTAAAGAAAGTTATCGCTAGAACTAAGAACTTCTCAGCGCCAGGGTCAGATAAAATCAACAACTTTTGGTGGAAGAAGTTCACTTCTACGCTCAAACATCCAGCTCGTATATCTACTACTTTCTTAAACGGACAAACCCATTCCGCAGTGGCTAATGAAAGGAAGCACAGTATTGGTCCCTAAGCGCAGAGATTTGTCAAGTCCACAGAACTATAGGCCCATAGCTCGTTTAAGCACCAGCTACAAGCTATTCACTGGCATCCTCAAAGAGAGGATATCAACATTTATCGAGCAGGTATGGAGTGAAATAATTGAAGAACGTAGATGCAAGAGAGTGCTGACAGGTTGCAGGGAGAACCTGTTAATAGACAGGTGTATTACCCAAGACTCGATCAGGTATCGACGCAATCTGTCCATGACTTGGATTGACTATCGTAAGGCATTCGATAACACGAACCATGCTCTACTTATTAAGCACCTTGAGTACCTGGAGGTGCATTTAAGAATAGTGAGATGCACAAAAGATCTTATCCTCTTGTGGAGGACAAGATTTATCATAGCATCTGTCAAAAGACGAGTGACTACCAGCTACATCACCTATAAGAGAGCGGTCTTCCAAGGAGACTCTCTAAGTCCAATACTATTCTACATCTCCCTCTTGTCTCTATCTATTGTTCTCCGAGGCAAAAGCTCTGGATACCTATGTGGCCCGCCGAACATACGAGAATATAAGGTCAACCACCTTTTATATATGGACAACCTTAAACTCTTTGCTTCCTCGAAAGATGATCTTAGCATCCTTGTGGAGGTGGTGAATAGGTACTCTGAAACGATTGGCATGAGCTTTGGCCTGGACAAGTGTGACTGCTTCCATCACAGCAGTTGCTTCTCCAAATAGAGGAACTTATACATATCTTGGAATATCGCAAGCGGAAACCCAAGATGTGCGTGTCTTGAAAACGGCAATTGTAAAAAGGTATCGCCAAATTCACAGAAAAATTTGGGCTTCCGAATTATCTGGAAAGAATAACATCCAGGCGAGCAATATGTTGGCCGCTCCTATACTGCTCTACACATTTGGCGCAGTAAAATGGAACGTCGATGAGTTGAAGCATCTTGACCGAAGCACACGCAAAATGATGACAATCCATCGAAGTCATCATCCTAGATCTTCCGTACCTCGAATATACCTACCTCGAGATAAAGAGTGTAGAGGCCTGCTGAGCTTGAAGTGTCTTCATCGAAGAACGGTTCTGGCTACAGCCTGCTCAGTTCCAAATAGTGCAGATTCTCTTACGCGACTCATACATCAACATGAAGCCGCCAATGTCAGGGCGCTTCTATACCGTGCCGCAGATAGAGCCGCAGGGGAGGATGTTGACAAGCCCCTTCATGGTAAATTCTACGGCATCATACATAGAGAAGACCTCTCGATGGGTCTGTCCAACATGTTTCTCAAGTCTGCTGGATTGAGATCGGAGACTAAGTGATTTATTTTTGCCTGTCAAGACGGCGTTATATACATCTTAGTTTACCGCGAGCGCATAATGAATATAGCTGTAGGCGATACTAACTGCCGAGCGTGTAAGCAAGAGCCAGAAATACTTGGGCATGTTCTCAGTGGATGCTCAAAGTATGCACGTCACGGGTACATCGAGAGACACAATGCGGCTCTAAAAGTGTTATATTACAATCTTAGGCACTTCTATGGTGTTTTATCCGTTGCCCCTCTTGCCATGCGACCAGGGGGAACTCGAGTCCGTTGTGGAGAATGATCAGTGTAAGATCTACTGGAATTTCTCATTCTCCACCGCTTAACGTATCAGTGTTACGAAGCCTGATATTGTCCTCCAGGATCTGAAGACCATGATCATTTACGTGAATAACTTTTCGGCACCAGTCGATGGTGATATCACGCCAAAGGAGGTAGAAAAACGGGTGAAATAACAAGCACTTTTGTCGAGCTGGGCAGGATGTACCAATGCTACAAAGTTTATCCTGTATTTCTCATGATCGGCTACCTTGAAGGTATGAAAGCATCATTTCTTAGCCAACTCAACAAGATTCCGGCTTGCCAGCGTCAGGCGCATTCCATCGCAAACCGGATAAAGAGGCTGTTCTTTTGGCATCACTTCATCAGTTCTCATAACATTCTGCAAAGATTGTTGGCTCCAAGGAAGTATCTATAGGTGAAACCTTCATCTCAAACTGTCCCGTCTGCCGCGTAAGGAACGATGTTCTCTCGCGCACATTGATTTTTATTTAAATGTAATTTTTGAGAGATCTTGATAAAACTTTGAGCCAAGTAATTTTATTCGAAATTAAAGCTAGATTCTATTTTAAAGCCCATTGAATATCGAAGTTGGATAATATCAAAAGAAACTAAAAATAGTAACGATAATAGTAATCCGTTACACCAAGTAATTCGGAGCAGATGTGGCTTGTCTTGGATTCTGTTTCACTCGATGAAAACATGAATGTTTTTCGGAATAACTTTTCTGACTATTTCTGGTGTTCTGGCTATGAAAGATTCCTCTATTCAAGATAATGTTCGTGCCAATTTCATTGAAAAATTATTATGATGATTTATGGAAAATCAAAAAATTAATTTTTTTATGTTCTACTCTCTGGTCAAAACTGCATCTTTGTTGGCGGTAAATGATCTTGTTGTTTTAAATTAAGCATTTCAGTTTGATGATTTAACTATCCTCGCCTTTGTGGGTTGAAAATTCAACTATTTGATTAAAAATTCCACTATAATGCTAAAAAGTAGTTTTTTTATTGTAAGCTTAATAGTATATTATGCACAAAAGGGAAGAAAAGGGACATTATTGATTCCTGTATGTTTCCAGTGAGAGACGTAGGAGCCGCCCTCAAATGCCGCTTTTCAAGTTCGTTGGTATGTGATGGCCATTATATGTCTATGGCATCATAATGTTTGACGACATAAATATACAAATGGCCATTATATGAATGTAAGCTGAAAGTCGAACTTTATGATCTCTCCACAGGCCTGCGAAATGGCCGTATTCATGCATGTATTATATAAAATATAATAAAAATAGTAGATATATTATATTTGTATATTCACCAATAGAATTAAAGATGACCGCCAGAGTGAAAACGAAAGTATGGACCATCCTCATTTTCGCATAGTAGAGGAAAAACTGATTAATGCTTCAGTGAATAAGTGGGTTAGCAAATGTAACTAACGAATATTCTATTGCACCATCAGAGTACACATATACACTTTAGTAGTCGTTATCTTACCTACATGTGAGATGACGACGTTACTAGTTTCAAGATTATCCTTCGAAGATAAGTATATTAATTTACATCTCATATTATGATCATTATAATTATTACATTTTCGTCTTAAATTAAAAGTATAATTATAATTATAATTATAATTTTTATTGTTATTAGTTATAAACTATGTATGTAACAAAAAAATTAAAGAATAAAGTTCCTCAAATCATCTGAAACTGCCGAGAAAAGTCAATATGAAATAAAGAACAAAAAACAACGTGATATAATACGTGCGCTTTATTTTGTACTATCCAAATCAAATATTCGAATGGAAAAAGAATAAAAATCACAGTTTTCAGGATATATGAATAGTTTATAGATAGAACCAGTAGATTTTCTTTTGTTCGTAAAACGTAAGATCAAGAATAAAAAAATGAAATTTTCGGTAAAACGACAAAACAGGATAATTAACTTTTTGAAAAAAAGACACAAGCTACAATAACGTGTTATGTAATACAATTTTTCGCCTACGTTATATCTACAAATTTTTTATGAACCACCTTATGTTAGGATGCGTATTTTTTTTTAAAACGTAAATACTAACATTAAAAATAAACCAATTAAATTTATAGAAAAAGGACACAAGTTGGAATAAAATGTTTGAGAACAAATTTTTTTAAATAATATGCACACTTTTTTAATTATAAAAACAAAGCCATTAAGATGCTCTTGTCTCAATAACAATGCATATTAGGAATTGTAATTATATAAATTCATTAAATTGGTACATTTTTTCAGGGTACCTGAGAATAAAATTTAATGCAAAATAAGAAACAAATATTGAATTAATCATTGAAAATGAGATTTGAACTTTGTTTTGCAATAGCTAAATAAATAATCAGTCTCACACCACGGTAGAGAAATAAATATAAGATACATTTGATATAAAAGAGTTGAACATAATGTACAAAAGTTCGCTTTATGAACAAAATCGGACGCGAAGCACGAGATAGGTGATGAGAATGCTTTCTCTAAAGCCGAACGAGCTTCAACAAAGAAGAATTGACAATCACCAAATTACAGTTGTCCATCCTTCGACATTTAATTTAAAAATATTTCCGATCAAATGTGGGGGAAATACAAAAAACGAGCGCGCAGCCCGAGGTAAATCCATTATCGAGCGAGAAGAGCCAGAACTAACAGTACGCGCCCTAGGCGCGCTCAAACTTTCGGGCGAAGCGAGCAGCGCGCACTGAGAAATGGCTTGCACATCGGGCAGATTTCTTTAAATTAATTAACTGAAGATTTAACTATTCTATTTCCAGTTCAAAATTGATCTTTTTTGGTTGAAAGTTATGTTTCTTGGTTGGAAATTCATCTTTTTGGTTGAAAATTCAACTCTTTTGTTGGAAAAAAATGTATTTCATGCTGAAAACTAATTTCTGATTGTAAATTGATTTTTTAAATTAAAAATTGAAATTCATTTCTATAATTAAAAATTAAACAATTTTTTTGGATATTTGTTTTGTTTAATTCGTTGCTTTTTGGTTGAAAATTTAACTTTTCCATTTTTTGATAAATATTTGTCTTTTTTAGTTAAAAAATAATTTTTTAATTGGAAACTATTTTGTTTAAAAATTAGTTTTTTTCGTTCAAAATTAATTAACTTAAGATTTAACTATTCCATTTTTTTATTATTTAAAAAAAATCTTTTTTTGTTAATAACACAGCCCCACAAAAAAGGTAGGTTGTCCGACGGACAAGAGTAGTCACATCCTATGGATTTTGGGTCGCTGAATCCGAATCCAAGGTCAGGCTTCCGCCATCAGCCTCAGGTTTTTTTCTAACCTCAAAAAACATCGTTTTTTGGCTGTTTTTGCATTGAAAAGTATGTAACAAAAAACCCGTGTTTTTTTTAAATTTAAACCACAAATTCGGATTCAGCGGCGAAAAAGACATAGAAATGGTCTCTTATGGTCCGTTGGGCCCAATACTTTGTGGTCGGGGAGGGGTTGCACAGAGAACAATATCGTAAAACCTTGCCGAAACAAATTTGATGTTTCGCCAAACCAGTGTAGTCACATCCTATGGATTTCGAGTCGCTGAATCCGAATTTGCACTCAGAATTCTCAAATTAGCTTTTTTCACTTCCTAACCGCAAAAACATTCTTTTCGTGTTGACTTTTTTGGTGATAGAAAACATGTTATCAAAGAATACAAACTTGTTCGGAAATTCTGACAGAATGAACATTTAGCGGTTCGAATTACATAGAAATTGTCTATTTTTCAAAAGCCCGAAATCCCCCCCCCCCCTAATTACCTTATGGTCTGTGGAATTAACCAAGGTTTCCGGGTTAGCGAGATAGCTATGTGCCTCGTAGCTATGTGCCTCGTAGCTATGCCCCTCTGTGGAACCGCAGAGGCGCCTTTACTGTGATGCAGGTTAATTTCGGTAATGGTTAGGCCAGCAGCAGTCATTTTTTGTCTGCTCTCGGTCTTCCTGTGTCCCCACAGGCTTCTCCTATCCCTGGTACCTTGGTAGCTTCCGCTGTGTCTTCTTCTTGAGGCCGATCCTGCCAGACGATCCGCCAGGACGCTGTCCTGAGTGAAAGGTTGAATCCCTCCAATCTCCGAAGGACCACAGACGGGTAATCCCAGCTTACCTGGGAACCAGGCAGTAGCCCACACCATCTTTTGGAGCAACTCAACCCCACATACTTTTAGGTCTGCGCCTTCCCAGGGCCTTGTCTCGGCCACTGTATTATGTAGCCTAGCTTTAGCCGCTGGGTTGGCTGCGACAAATACGAAGACCCCTCCCCTACAGAAGGAAGTCTCGAATTTTGGCCATTGATCTGGGACGCTTTTTCGAGCGCCTTCCAGCTGGCCTCCCTGAAGAGCTCAAACTGCTCCGCAGTAAGCAGTGAGTCTGGGTAGCTCGTGTCCACCACCACCACCATCAAGGGGTTAGCTTGTAACTCTTCATAGGCTTAGCCCCCCCCCCATGGGATTTCCTGTGTGCCCCTCCCTCTCTTCTGGGCCATGGTGCTGGTTGTCGGCGTTGTGGAAATATACCATTTCTATGTCCTTCGAACCGGTAAATGTTCATTCTCTGTCAGAATTTCCGAACAAGTTTGTATTATTTGATAACATGTTTTCTATCACCAAAAATGTCAACACGAAAACAATTTTTTTGAGTTTAGGAAGTGAAAAAAAGCTAATTTGAGAATTCGAAGTGCGGATTCAGATTCTCGAAATCCATAGGATGTGACTACTCTGGTTTGGCGAAACATCAAATTTGTTTCGGCAAGGTTTTACGGTATTGTCCTCTGTGTAGCCCCTCCCCCACCGCAAAATATTGAGCCAAACGGACCGTAAGTGACCATTTCTATGTCTTTTTCGCCGCTGAATTTGAATTTGTGGTCTAAATTTAAAAAAAATTGGGTTTTTTCGTTACATACTTTAAAATGCAAAAACAGCCAAAACGCAGTTTTTTTATTTTAAAAAAACCTGAGGGTGATGGCGGAATTCTGACCTTGGATTCGGATTCAGCGACCCAAAATCCATAGGATGTGACTACTCTTGTCCGTCGGACAATCTACTTTTTTTTTGTGGGGCTGTGTAATTCAATTATATGCGTGGAAATTCATTTATTTCGTTAAATGTTTAACTAATTCGTCATTTTTGTTTGAAAATTACTTTTTTAAATTAAACTATTCCACTTTTGTTAAAAATGGATCTCTTTTAGTTAAAAATTAATTTCTTGAATGAAAAATTTATCTATTTCGTTGAAAATTTATTTTTTTGCAATTAAATTTTTTTAACTGAAAATATAGCTACTCTTTTTTGTTAAACAATACAGATTTTTTAATTTTAAATTAATATTTTTAGTAGGAAATTAATTTTCTTGATTCAAAATTCATCTCTTTGGTTGAAAATTGATTCTTTTTTTAAAATTCGTCTCTAATATGATTGAAAATTGATTTTTTTCGTTAAATATTTAACTACTTAGTTGAACATTCTTTTCTTTCGGTTAAAAATTAATTTTAATATTGAAAATTGAAGTATTCCACTTTCTTTTGAACATTGGTTTTTTTATTTCACAATTCATTACTTTTTGGTTGTAAATTGAGCTATTTTTCATGAAATTTTTTTTTTCTTTTTAATTTACCTATTCCATATTTGGTTCAAAAGTTATCCTGATGAGATGCAAATTGAACTATTTGGGGTGAAAAATAAATAAAAAATAGGAAAATGCGTACTTTGAAACGTTCTTCCAGCAGTCAATTAGGAGAGGGGAATCGAGGGGGCAGCGAAGGTTGAAGTGTAGAGTGGGGAAGTAGGCGGGGAATGGGAAATTAGGGAAATAGAGGGGAATATAGGAGGAGTATGGGAATATAGGGAGAGTAGGGGAGTGGAATAATGGAAGGGGGGATTTGACCGACATGAAGAACGTCTTAATAGGCTAAGAAATCCTTCTTTTGTAGGCGTACGGCGCCTTCTTGACTAATTCAATGTTCATAACACAATATATTCTTGGTTTGCCGTGGGAACAAATTTACCTTATTCTACTAGCAAGCGAATTTATTTATCGGGTTGAAAAATGTATATTTGAAATTTGAATCTCCGGTTCTGATTGTTCTCGGGAGCAATCCGAATATATCCACGTTTTCCAAGTGCATATACTAGTACTTCATGATAAGCAGGCCTACCCGAAGGAGACTTGGACCTGGCATGAAGAGGAGGCTACTGAGGAGGAATCCAGTCAGGTGAATAATGTCTGGCACAAGAAGAAGAACCAGGATAGCGTTTCCCATTGGGATTCCATTCGGACTCTAATGAATCGTAATTGCCTAAAGCTTTAACAAAACTGTTTGGGAAGGTTGGGTGATTTTTTCCTACTGGACAACACCTAATTTCATCTGCAGTCAGATTATCAACTGCGCCGCTTATTATATTTATTTTCATTCGCGAATTATTTTCATCGGTTCTACATATTCCACGAAGGGTCCCACTATAATCCAATATTGCAAAAACGTCACCACTGAATGTTGATAACACAATATATTCTTGGTTTCGCCGAAGCACATAGTTCGTATGATCTATTCACATTTGAATCTTTTTATAGGCAGGCAACACGTATCTTCGAAATTCAAATCGCTGGTTCTGATTTGTGCAAGGAATAAGCCGAACATAGCCAAGTTGTTCTATTGCACATCCAAGCACTTGAACAGAACGAGGCCTGCTGGAAGTGGACCTGGACCCTGCACGAAGAGGAGGCTCCTGAGGTGAAGTCCGGTCAGGTGAATGTTTTCTGTCAGAAGAAGAAGAACCAGGGTTACGTTCGCTATCAGGATTGCATTCGAACTGCAGTGAATTGCAACTTGCCGAAATTTTAGTATTTATTGGGAAGATTGGTTGACGTTTGCCTACTGGACAATATCTTATTTCATCTGGGGTAAAATTACCAACTTTTCCGTTTATCATATTTATTTTCACTCTCGCATGCATTTTTTTTGACGAATATATTGCACGAAAAACCCCGCTATGCTCTATTATTGCAAAAACGTCACCATTTGATACTGATAAAACAATATGTTCTTTGTTTGGCCCGGGACCATAGCTCTATTCTTCTGGTCGCCATCCTATTTGATAGCCAGCAGGAAAAAGGTATCTTCGAAATTCGTATCGCAGCTTCTGATTCGTGGGAGGAATGAGCCGAATGTATCCAAGTTGTTCAAGTGCAATCCTAAGACTTTAGGAGAAGCCGGCCACCCAGGAGGGGACCTGGCCTTGGCATGAACAGGATGCTCCTAATGAGAAGAGCGGTCAGGTGAATGTCGTCTTTTAGAAGGAGAAGAACCAAGGTTACGTTTGCTTTCAGGAATCGATTCAGACTGTAGTGAATCGACATTTGCTAAAGCTTTAATTAAATTGTAGGGGAGGATTGGGTGACATTTGCCTACTGGACAATATCGCATTTCATCTGGGGTTAAATTATCAACTTGGCCGCTTATCATATTTATTTTCAGTCTTGCATGAACTCTATTTGAGTAATATATTCCACGAAGGAGCCCCCTATGCTCTAATATTGCAAGAACGTCACCATGGGATACTGATAAAACAATATGTTCTTGGGCTGGCACGTTACTAAAGCTGTGTTCTCCTGCTCTCAATCTAATAGGATAGCCAGCAGGAAAAACGTGTCTTCGAAATTCAAATTGCAGGTTCTGATTTCTGCGGGGAGTAAGCCGAATGTATCCAAGTTGTCGAAGTGCATATACGAGCACTTCAGGAAAAGAAGGTGACCTGGCCCTCGCACGAAGAGGATGCTTCTCGGGAGACTCAGATATACGACGAGATGAAGAAGAGCGAAAATGAAGCGGGCGGGGAGTATCAAGTGAATCTCTGCTTGACTGCGAAGTCAATTCTGCGAAAAGAAAGAGAGGATTCAGTTTTCTCGTTGAACAAATTTCAAAAAGAGCTTGAAACTTTGTTTTTGTTTTTGCTATAAAATACTTTAATATCAAAATAAAAGGATTCTTCACAAAGAAGTTGTGCCGCGGAACTGTCAGGTTGAAAATGATTGAGGCTAACTATGTTTAAATTTGACACAACACGTTGTTCTGTTTTTATTTGTGGAATTTACTCTGAATTCGGTTCGGGTTGATATTGCGTATTCCATACAGATGGCAACAAGTGTAAATAAAGACTCATTTTTATATAATAAAATCATTTGGAAGGCTAACCGTAAATTTTTCTCTATACACGAAGTGTCTATTTCTGAGAACTCTGTGTAATCCAACGGTGAAATAAATGCCCTAAATAATAATTTAGTTACCACAATCTCAACCGTCGCTGATAAGTTACATTTACTTGCAAGGCCTAAATGGCGTACTCCAGGAAAAAAACCTTGGGATGATAAAGAATATGGAGAGTCAGGCGCCGTAAGCTTAGACAACCTTTAAATTTATTTAAAAGGATTTCTCGATTAATGAAATCAAAGGCTTTTTATTAAAATTAAAACGTAATAAGGTTTTGGGCGAGGATGGGATTCCCAATGAATTTGGAAGAAACCTTCCAGGAAACTGTGTATAGTACTTAGGGCGTCTCTTCGACGAGATATGTGCTGAGGAAAGAGTCTCATCTAGCTGGGCTAAAATGTATGTATTTATGTTGTATAAAAAGAACGATATATCTGATCACCATAATTACCGGGGAATTACCCTTGTAAATAGTATTACTAAGGTCCTCTCTCAGATTCTGTTGACAGGGTTGACTGCCTGGGTTAACGAGGTAAACATTCTGCCAGAAAATCAGACCCGTTTCAAGCCTGGAAGAAGTTGTATAGCCCATGTTTTTGCCCTCAATTCTTCAATTTAGATTCAGTTGTCTATCCCAAAGCAAGAAATTTTTGCTTTTTATATAGATTTCGAAAAGGCTTCTGACTCAGTAAATCACTGTCATCTACGGCGCAACCTTGTAAGGATTGACATGTCGACTAAACGTATACGAATTATAAAAAACCTCTATGATAACGCTAACATGTCCATTCGTACTTACGCGGGTCTGACTTCGTCCGTTAAGGTAGCTTGTGGGGTTCTTCAAGGGCAGATCCTTAGTCCTCTTCTTTTTGCGCTTTTCATATATGATCTAGAAGAGTACTTTAGATATTACATTATGCATGAAATTTCAATAGATCACTTACGTCACGTTGTCCTGCTTGCTTATGCTGATAATGTAGTCGTATTCGCTTACTCTCAGGCTGACCTACAAGTAAAAATTAACCACATAGCGCAATACTGCATAAGTAATTTTTTAACGGTCATCGAAGCAAAATCAAACGTTATGATATACCGCAAAGGTCGGCCATGTGAATCAAAATTCTTTTATGCACAGACATAGCTGAAAATGGTCAGCGAATTAGTCTATCTCGGTTTTAAGACATTAGATTCGCGTCTTTTTATAAAGAGTTTATAAAAAGCATGTCTGCTGCGAATATTGCTATGGGTGCTGTTTCAAGAATTTTATTTGCTTAGTGTGCTTTTTACGCAATATATGTCTGGGGATTAAAGTACTTTGATTCAGTCGAGGGACTACATTCCCTTTTCTATAAGAAAATACTACGCTTACCATCGCGCTAAAATGGTTGTCGAGATTGTTAGGTATGCCTGATGATAGGTGTACTGATAGATGCTTTCTTAATTTGAAAATAGTGTCCTTAAAGCCAGAAGGCAATCAGAAGTATAATTGGGTTCTCCATCTAAAAAATATCTTCATCCCAGTGAGACGATTTTCATGTTCCTAAGTTATATATGTTCGCGTCAGGAAATACGCCAGTTAAGGCAAGACTTTAGATTGCCCAGCCAGTTAAGGTCAGGCTTAAGATTGTCCAGCTAAGCAAGGAAGTACTTAATACTTTCCAGCCAATTAAGGCAAGACTTTAGATTGCCCAGCCAATCAAGGAAAGACTTTGAATTGCCCAGCCAATAAAGGCAAGACTTTGAATCGTTTAGCCAGTCAAGGCAAGACTTACGATTGCCCAGCCAATTGATGCAAGACTTTGAATCGCCCTGTCAGTCAAGGCAAGAATTTGAATGGCCCAGCCAGTCAAGGCAAGTCTTACGGTTGCCCAGCCAGTTAAGGCAAGACTTACGATTGTATGTCCAATGAAGGTGAAACTAATTGCTTGTTTTCTTATGGAAACGTTCGCGTTTCATGTCAAACGATCATTGAAGAGACTTTCGTTTATGATTAGTAGGGTCATTATCATGTCTTTGCGAAGACCAGCAATAGTCGGCCATCATTCTTGCATTGCATCGACATTGATCGACCTCGCTTTTTTGTTGGTATTTTGTGCGGGATCCTTTGTTCGTTCTAAATCCCTAAATTGTGGCCGCCATATTGGATCATCTAGGGATTATAAGAAAAAACTGACACCGGCAATAGAAAGGGCACCCTCAAAACCCCTGAGATAATATTTTGAAGAAAACATATCTTACCGTCAGCAATAGAGAATGCGTTGTATAAATCTGAACACCTCAGCGTTAATCTGTTAAAACACTAAAATAAAAAATTTCAGATTACAATATTTTAGTGAAAAAAAGATATCCTAATAAATCCAAGTAGGTTTGAAAGGGGCATATTAGTACTTTCAAATTCCATGTTAACTTTTGTGGTAGACATTTTTCTTGTTCGGTTACATAACCTCAAAAACAGCTGAAAAACGCTTTTTTTGCTCTTTTAGGTTAGGATATCTTGAAAACCTGACGTAGAGGAGCAATTTTGAGCTCGGAATCGGATTCAGCGCATCAAAATCATTTGGAAATGTTAGGTCTGGTCTCTGGCTTTAAAATTTGTCGGCCTGTGTGATTTTTGTTGCAGGGAAATGGTCCCCTGAAAGTAGCGTTAGATTCATACTTTGTTTTTTCTGTGTTTGTTCAAACAAGAAGAATCGTTCAAACAAATTTTAAATACGGTAAAAAATACTCGAAAACTTCTAAATGTATGAAGAAAATAATTATGATCTAAAAATGTGAAGAAAAGCGTTTGAAGCATGAATTGAGGCGCCGGATGCAAAAAAGAGATATAGAATTATTTGCTTGATTGGGGAGGCCCCTGAGCTCTTGAGAATAAAGTTTTGAATTTTAATTTTTAGAATAAGTGTCCACATGGAAAATTGTATGCCGCGTCTTTTTCGTTGAATTAAAAAAATTGTAGCTTTCTTAGTTTTTGAATTATTTACAAAAAACTGTTTTTAAATCGGATTAAAATATTTCGCCTTTTTTCACATCAAGTCGTCACGAAGTCAAAACTTTTTGATATTTTGTAGTAAAATTTATAATAAGTATGCCTTGAAATCTTCTGCGACCAACGACGTTAGCAAGAGTTGAAAGTGTTTATTTAAAAAAAAAGTTTATAATTTTTTTCCGAGGCCTTGCACAATTCGTGCACACACAACTTTGATCGTTTCGGAAGTCAAGAAAATGTTGTGGAAGCAAAAAATGTTCACATGGTTTATCATAGTTTTTTAGTTCTCTTTCTGATTGAAATAATTTAAAGATGCCACTTCCAGAGACATAAGCTTCATACGATTTTTAGAAATAAGGAATCTGTACACGTTTCCTTTATTGTATTCCGCGTGTCCTCTGTCTCACCTCTGTTTGTAAATATAACTACGTACTGTTTCTGATTTTTTTTAAACAAAAATAAGCGTTTAAATATTACATGATACTTACTTTTTTTAAGTTAAATCCGATACGTATTATGAAAGCTGTCAAAGATTTCAGAATATAAATGCAGTAAATTTACCTAAAATTATTTTTTGACCCAAAGTTAAAAGTCTTGTATTTTATGTGCTTAGTGAAATAATTAATATTTAACAATTAAAATCTGCGCTAAATGTTTGAGTTTACTTATTATATATTTTTATTTTAATACTAAGAAAAATTTAACACTAATTATTCTGAATTATCACTACCCATTTTATGTAACTTAGAATAAGCCCTTATTTTTCGTATGATAACAATTATCTGTATCTGACCGGCCTCTGCGACGTAGTTCCACCTAACATTGTGTAGTAATGTCTTACCCGCCGGACCGCAGCCTACGCAGGAGATAATCGATTGCACCAGAAAATTAAAATATAAATAGTTTGTTAACTACTATTTCAATTGAGCTAAAACTTTCCAGAAACCATATTTGAACCTTCTTGACCAACTTTCTTACTGACAGTTTTTGCTTGCTCAAAATTCGCTCGACTCCCGAAACGATCAAAGTTGTTTCTGCACGAATTGTGTAACGCCTGGACAAAAATTATTAACTTTTTTTCAAATAAACATTTTTAACTTTGGCTAACGGCATTGCTCGCAGAAGGTGTCAATGCATACTTCTTACAAATTTTACCAAAAAATATTAAAAAGTTTCGACTTCGTGGCGAGTTGAAGTGAAAAAAGGCGGAATATTTTAATCCGATAAAAAAACAGTTTTTTGTAAATAATTCAAAAACTAAAAAAGCTAAAAAAAATTTGTGTTGAAAGAAAAAGGTGAGGCATTCAATTTACTATGTGGATATTTATTTTTAGATTTCAATTTCAAAACTTTATCCTCAAGAGCTCAGGTGCGTCCCCACTCCTGCAAAATAATTATATATCTCCTTTTTGCATCCGGTGCCTCAATTCTAATCAAAAGTGCTATTTTTAATTTTTTGGGACATTTTCTGGGGCCAAAGTTTAAAGTCATTGGTTCAAAATTACTCTTTAAGTATTCAATAAGGCCAAGTGACGAATGGGTCACGTGAACGGATTCCTACCTTACCGATACTTTTTTTTATTTGTAAACTTATTTTCACACGAATGGCCACATCGAATTGAAAATTTGGGATAATAAATAAGAAGCACTAAGGAGCGCGGCTCTGGTCTTAAATTTTTATGATTATGAAAAAAGTTTTTTTGTAAATAGTTTTTTTTTTGCTTTTTTTATAATTATACAAATTTAGAACCAGAGCCGCATTCCTTAGTGTTTCTTATTTATTATCCCAAATTTTCAGCTCGATGCGGCTATTCGTGTGAAAATAAGTTTACAAATAAAAAAAGTGTCGGAAAGGTAGGAATCCGGTCACGTGACCCACTCGTCACATGGCCTTAAGGGCTGACTGAACATCACCATTGGGTGCTGAGAATACAATATCGACTGTCCCGAAGAATAAGTCACTAACCAATTTTTCCGAAAACAGAGCGTATCAGCTGTATTATGCTTCGCTAGCGTATCGTATCTCCATTTAAAATACATAGAGATACGACACTCTAGCGAAGTAAAATATAGTTGATACACTCTGTATACGGAGAACTTTCTTAGTGACAGATTCTTTCGGACAGTCGATATGTCCTCGTTTAAGCACGGATACATATGTATTGCGTTCTACTAGCAAGAGAATTAATTTATTGTCAGGTAAAACATATCTTCGAAATTCGAATCGCCGGTTCCGATTTGTGTCGGGAGTAAGCCAAACGTGTCCAAGTTGTTCTAGTGCATAATCTTAGTCACATTTTGGGTTAGAAATTATTACAATGTCAATAAATTGTATTTAAAAACGAAACCTTATTTCAGAACCTATTTTACAAGATGTCAGACGAATGGGAAGGTGTGGAAACTAATTGATTACTATTTTTAAACAGGTACATGAATAAAAAAAACAAAATGAAATGAAAATAAAAGAATTGAATTTGTTGAAAAACGACACAAGTTGCGAAGAAAAATTAATGAACAAAAGTTGCTCACCCAAAATGCGTCTACAAATTTCTTGTGAATAATTTTTTGATAGAATCAGTAGATTTTTTTTTAGTCGTCAAAACTAAGATTAGGAATAAAAAACTAAACTTTTGGAAAAACGACAAAAGACGTAAATTAACTTTTTGAAAAAAAGACACAAGCTACAATAACATATTATTTAACAAAATTTTTTGATTGAATTATATCAACAAATTTCCTCAGAACCACCTTACGTTAAGATGCGTATTTTTAGTTAAAATCGTAAATACTAACTTTGAAAATAAACAAATTAAATTTATAGAAAAATGACACAAGTTGCAATACAATTTTTAAGAACAAATTTTTTTTAATGGATGCGCACTTTTTTTAATTATAAGAACAAGGCAAGTAAAATACTCTTGTCTCTATAACAATGCATCTTATGAATTGAAATAATATAGATTCATTGAATTGGTACATTTTTTCAGTGTAGCTGAGAATAAAATTTAATGCAATATATTATCAGGAGGGAGACGGGGAGAACGAGTGTAGGGATTCTAGCGGGGAGTCGGGCGTGT
>CAKNWT010271459.1:509-20956 GCA_932066315.1 Andricus coriarius
AAGGCCTTTGAAGTAAATTAACTTAAAATGAAAAAGGAACTTGTAAATTAATTTTTCACATTTCAAACCACATTTATTTGAAAAAAACATTATTGTAATTGCTGAAATGCTCAGTAGCCCCAAACGAGGAAGGCGTTGGGAGTATTTCTGGCCTTCCAACCTATGTACAATCCGCCAAAGAAGAATGATTTATTGCATATAACTATAATACAATAACATTTATAATAGTAACTTGCCCACTATGTACTTTTAATTGTTATTATGTGTATGAATGCAGTACAAATAAATGTTTTATAATTTAAATTTGATTTTCCATATTTAATAAGAAATCATAGTTGCGCCCGCCAGAAAAGAAGTCAGATGGTCACATTCTTGTACGTAGAATAGTCATTTACTCAGATTACTTATCAAAATTTGTAAACAAAAGCGAACACTCTAGATCAAAAAGAAATGACCTTTATTTGCAAATCTTTACGCTTCTAGTCTAAGCGACTTCTGCTTACTTTTTCTTTCGCTTCTCTTCTACCTCAACCTTATCTTTTTTCACATTCACTCAATTATTCTACATTCGCTCATCCAGCCCTCTCCAATTCTTGTATCCACTTCTCACCCAATCCATCCTCCCCTAACATTTTTACCACATTCTCTTAACAGTTTCTTTTATCTTCCATTCCTCTTCTACATCCTTCCCACACATGACCGCATGTTTCCTCTTCCCATTCAAAGATTCTGCACTTTCTCTACTCTTTCTTCTCCCACTAAATTCCTTCTCTCACCTCGTTTTCCAATTTCAATTTTTCTATACTGTTCGATCTTTTCTCTGCAAATCCCTTTTCTAAATACTTTCTTACTCCTTCCCTTTTTATCATCTTATAACATTTATTATATTTTCATTCCTCAATCATCGCCCATATTTGTATTAATTGTCTCTCCCTGCCTCTCTTCTCCAATTTATCATAGTTTACTCCAGTCCCCTCTTCTATACCAATTAAGAACTCCCTCCTTTCATTGTCCCACCTCTTTAACTGTAGCGTACTTCTTCTCCTTTCTTCTACCTTCTTCAAACACTTTTTCGCTAAGTCTTCTTCCTTTTGTTCCCTTAGCTTTGTCTCAAACATCCATGTCCTCTTCCCTGCACTAGTACTAAATATATACCTTTGCGCTTCTTCTCTCTCCATATATCCAGGTGTCCCTCAGTCTAGTCCTATCGTCCGCCTTACATATCTTTCTTGTAACCTCTTATAATCTCTTATCTTTTCTTACATCTCCATATATCTGCTTCATATCCTAATACCCGCCATACCAGCGTATCAAATAACCACATTTTCCTTCTGCAATTTTTTTAAATCTTCTTTTTCCTTTAACCGTATGTGTTTTATTACCCATGCCGTTTTTTATCCTTTCTCTTATATAAACTTTGTTTTCTCCAACTGTTTGCAAAGCATATCTCGAATATATAAGCTCCTGTACTTTTTCTAACTTTACGTCCTTCCATCTCCCAGTGCATTCTTTTCCCAATATTTTCAGAATTCGTTTGGAATCTCATTATTACCTAACACATTGACTATTTCTTCCCATATTATATTCTCTTCCTCATTTCTTTCCCCACCATGTTTTCTTCCCTTTTAACTGTCCTTTCTACCATTCCTAACAAATCCATAAAACACTTTTTCCATTTTACCATCTCAATATCCTGCTTTACTCTTTTTCTTTCTTATTTCTCTCTCTATTAACTACTTTCGAAACCTTTTCGTCTGTCCTATCCTTCTCCACCTCTTCTTCAAACCTTTTATATTCCTTCTATTTTTTTTGTCACACAACTCGGAATACTACCACTATTTTCTCCTATATTCTTCTGCATTACTTTTTCCTTTTCTCCATTTTCTTTATTCTTCATTCGAAATGGATAATGATGCTTGCAGGTTGATGATGCGGATTCTGTTGCAGATTCATAAAATCGTGTTTAAAGCGTTGGAATTCCCCAAAATGCACACTAGGAAGAAGACAGTAACAGTTTTTAGGGATTGAATGTTTAATGTTAAACGATATTGAGACGTCTTTCATATTGATTTATATATATAGACATAATATTTCCCCTATTTGCTTATTCCCTGCAATACTTCATAACAATCCCTATCGTAAAATATCGTTAAAGTTGACCATCAGGTTTAATTGTTTAGTGAATTATCAAACTCATGATGTCGGTAGATGCTTGGATTTTAAAAAAGAATGATAGATTTAATGCTTTACGATGATTCATAATAATAAAAGGAGTGTTTCGGGTTCCAATTGCATGCAAAAACTACGATTCTTGCCGACGTTTCGTGACCATTGCAGCTCACTTCTCCAGGGCTAACCTGAAACTGAAATCTCAGGTTATGTTGTTCTTATATATAGTGTCTATGATACCTGTAATTGGCCAGAGCGCCCCACAGTGGAGACTGGTCGAACGATTGAAACCCGAAACACCTCCTTTTATTATAATAAATCATCGCGAAAGCATTAAATCTATTATCTATTTCTTGAAACGATGCAGGGACAAAATCATCCTAAAATTCTTACAATCGGAAAACCATTTGGGAACATCTAAATGCAAATCAATTCTACATAAAACAAGTTTGCTTCTCTTGAAAGAAAGAATACAACATTCCAAATTTGTCTTGCATACTACCTCCAAAAATCAAAACTATTAAAACTTCACCTTTTTTTATCAAACGCCCTCAAATTTAACATTTGGTCTACATTGGACCGGATATCATTTTACCAATCTCAACTGATTAAAGACCTTTCCACTCAAAAACAAACAATAAAATTTGACAAATTACTTCCAGTAAGGCGCACAACACTAACTAACTGAGTAGAAAACATCTCTAACCATCCTCTCAGCAATGAAATGATTTCAGCCTTATCTAAAGGACCTAATCTTGCAGTAGCTCCCTCCAAAATCCCGAAAGAAGAAATCATTAGTAATTTGGAATCCACAATATATACCCTTCCACCCGAAAAAGCGAATGACATACGATGTAGGATGGCCAACATCTTACGCCAAGCCCAACTTCCCTCCTCAAACTTAACATAACAAGAAGAAACAGCAATTAAAGAAATCAATCGAAATAAAGACTTCATTATATTACCCGCGGAAAAACGCAACACAAGAGTAATAATGAATAGAGCAGACTATAACAACAAAATCATTGGCCTTCTAACTGCCGATACATTTAAAAAACTTGAAAAATACAACACAAAGAGTCAGACAAACAAAAACCCTTCCCAGCTGAAAATTACTGTATAGGAACCTCGGAGGATCCTGCACATGTTCCTGTACAGGAAACTGCACACGAATCTGTACAGGTAATTTGACGGTTGCTGTGCAGGAATTTGGGCAAGGAAACTGTACATGATCCTCCAAAGGAACCTATATGCAAGGTAACCTTTGAATGATCCTGTATAGGTTCCTTCGCAGAGTCAATTGAGGTGTGGGCTCATGTACAGGAACATGTTCAGGATCCTATGCATGAATCTGCTTAGGAACTAATCCGCGAGGGTTCGCTAGTTGCTTGGATCTCTCGATGGTGATTTGGATTTTCAAGGGAATAAAGGGAAGGCAACTCTATAGCTCTCAGCGACATGAGCTTTCGTGATGGCTTTCTGTAAAGGACCCGATACGTGTTTGTGTACAGGATCCTTCCAAAGGTTCCTTTCATGTCTTTCTGTGAGGGATTCTATGCTCGTTTTTGTACAGAAACCTACGCCTTAATTTTCTTCGCAATGGAACCTGTGAAGGAAGCCGTACCGAATCATTCAAAGGTTCCTTTGTCGGTTCAAGTACCTTTACAGGATCATGTACAGTTTCCTTCGCCAAATTCCTACACAGGAACCGTCGAGATTACCTGTACAGGTTTATGTGCAGTTTCCTGTACAGGAAAATGTGCAGGATCCTCCGAGGTTCCTGTACAGGAATTTTCAGCTAAGTTCTAAAAGACTCTAAAGTCGACAGCCAAACAACATCTAAATTAATACCTACTAATCCCACCTCTCCAAGACCTTACGGACGTCCAGAAATCCACAAAAACAACATTTTATTTAGACCGATCCTCAGCGCAATAAACTCACCAACTTACAGCCTAGCACGCCTGCTTACCAAAGAACTTAATTCTTTCACAGAAAACTCTACCACAAACATCCAAAACTGTTTTGCCTTGATCAAAAAAATACAATCAATTCACATTCAACACCAAGAAATTCTAGCGAGTTTCGACGTAGTGTCTCTCTTTACGATAGTACCAATCTCTGATACAATCGATATCATTAAATCCTTTGCAAACTTCCCCTCCGATCTCATATCTGTGATAAAACGCTTTCTCAATAATACACTCTTCTCCTTTAATAACCAAATATACGAAAAAACTTCAGGTACAGGAACGGGATCTCGAATCTCACCTGTAATAGCCGACATCTTTATGGAACATCTAGAAAATAAAATGTTCAACAAATCCAAGTTTAAACCGGAATTTTTGTGCCGTTACGTTGAAGACACTTTTGTCACCTGGAGACGTGGACTAGATGAACCACACAAGTTTTCCGATTTCATAAATCGATTACACCCTAATATCTAGTTGACCATGCAAATGGAGCAAAACTGAAAATTGCCTCTCTTGAAAGTACTAGTTTACAAAAGATCTAATAACACATGAGGGCATGAAGTCTATAGAAAACCCACCCATATAAACAGATACCTACGTGCCCTTTCCACCACCACCCATCTCAAAAGCAATTGGTCATCAACTCCCTTGTATACAGAGCTGTCTCCATATCAGTAAATATGACTTACAAAAGGAATTGCAAAACTTTAAACAAATCCTAATACATAACGATTACACAAACTAATTGATAAAGCCATAAGAAAATACACTCAAAACAACAAGTCAACACAACCTAATGAAGAAATTGAGAGAAAAACGCCCATCATACTACCCTACATTCAAGATATCACAGAACAAATAGGAAGAATTCTCAACAAGCACAGCATCCAAACCATATTTAAACCACCTGCGCAAATAGGACAACTTCTAAACAACATTAAAGACAAAAAGGCACTTCTCAGTGATCGGGGAGGATATATAATCACTTGCTATTGTGGCAAAGTCTATATTGGAGAAACCGGGAGAGTGGTGAGACGACGTGTAAAGGAACATGAGACTAAAGTCAGGCTAAAACATTTCACGTAATCAACACTAGCTGAGCATCATGTTGAAACAGGATATAACATCTTATTTGAAAAAACAACCGTCATCGCAAAAACACACCCTAATAACATCAATGGGGACAATGGGTATAATACCAAACCGCTTTGGCTTTCCGTCCTCCCGCATTTTTTAAAAAAGACTTGATTGGCCAAACAAGTTCGACCATTTCCCACGATGGGGCGCTCTGGCCAATCACAGGCATCCTGGAGAATGTATATAAAAACAACATAACCCGAAACTTCCGTTTCAGATATGCTCCGTTTCAGGTTAGCCCTGAAGAAGTGAGCACACCTCCTTTAAATTGATTGAAATTCTTTTTCTTTCTTGACTAAACCATTTTTTTTGTTAGCAAAATAAATTAATCTGTTTGGTTGAAAATTATCGTATTTTGTTGAAAATTCGCCTGTTCATAGTTAAAAAATGAAATGCTTTTTTAAAAGTTATTTTTTGTTTGTTTGAAAATTCAGTTTTAGTTTAAAATTCTTTTTTTTAATTTTATTTCTTTTTTGACTGAAAATTGAACTATTTTGTTGCAAATGTAACTGATGGTTAATTTTTTTTCTGAAAATTCATATTCTTGGGTTAGAAATTCCAAAATTTGTTAAAAAATTCAACTATTTTGCACAAAATTTAATTGATTTGTTGAAAATTCGTTTTGTTTTTATTGAAGATTAATTCTCTTAATTAAAAATTTAACTAGTCTATTTTTGGGCTTCCGTTTGCGTTACCGATAGTAGAGTAACGGCGTTCTTTTGGTGCTGTAGTTTTTTGGCTATTAAGAAAGGGAAAGAGAAGTGAGCATGGTGAAATTGTGGTCAGTAAAGAAGGTAGGGGTGAGAGGTTGAGTGAGATTGAAGGGGGTGGATGAAAGGGTGAATTTGGTGGCAAAAATGAAAGATAAGGGCCGATTTTGAGGTTAGGTTGGATTTCGTGAAACTTTAGGCGGGAAGGAAGTGACGTAGTGTTTCAAATCTGGCTCAGTAGATAAGAAGGATGCCAGTAACACGGAGTTCAGTCAAAGGGCGGGCATCGAGGCAAGCTGTGAAAGTAGTGGGACGAGCGATACGTGACGCCGGTTAGGAGTGAGGGAACCGCGGCGACACAGCAGGTGGGGAGTCGGGTAATAAGCGAGGCAGACCCACGAACATACAAAAACTCAACCGAGCTGCACAGCGCTCGCATAGCTTAGGATCGAAGGGAATGAAGAATTAGAGGGGTGTACAAATATTAAGAAAAGGATAAAAAGAAAAACCCCGGAAAGAGAGAAGGGTGAGGGGAACTTGCTGACGAAGATTCAAGAAATGTTTGTTTAGGATTTAGAGAGGAGACGTGTGGGATGCTGAAGGATATGAAAAGGCAAGGGGAAGAGCTCAAGGAGGAGGTACAAAAAATAAGAAAGCAATGGGAAGAGTGGGAAGAATGATGGAAATTCAAAAAAGAGAACGTTTGGGAAAAAATGGAATGTATAGAAAATCAGCAGAGAGAATATGAGGAAAATAGAAAAAGGGAGATAAAAGTAATAGAAGAGAGAGTAAGTAAATTAGAAGTAAGCGCTGAGCAAAGTAGGACTGAGATGATGGGTAACCAGAACGCAAGAGAAGGTGGGGCGAGCTTGCATGTAGAAAATGAGAGGCTACGTAGTAGATTAACACAGATCGAAAGACAAAACAACAGTGAGACGGGGGGGAAAGAGGTTGAGAATCTGAAGAGAGAAATAGGAGCACATGTGAGGGTGGAAGAAATGAAGAGAGTAGGAAGAAAGATGGACGGGAGGGAAGGTATGTTTCTTGTGACATTAGGGTGTGAGGAGGATAGGTTTGAAATAATGGACAAAAAAAAGTTGTTGAAAGGAAGAGCAGAGAGAATAGAAGAAGATCGCACATGGCAGGAAAGGAGAAGAAAATTGCTAGTTGAGCAGAGGGCATGGGAGGCAAGAAGGAACGGTAGAAGGGTAATAATAGGTAGAGATAGAATTTGGGTAAATGGAGAGATGTGGATCTGGGACGAAGAAATAGAAGAATTGAGAGCTTGGGAAACAAGGCAGGGAAATAAGAAGAACAAAGAACAGGTCAATAAGAAGGAAGGAAACGCGTCGGCATTTAAAAATAAAAAGAGGGCTAAAGACAAAGACGGAAGAAGCAGTAGGAGAAGATAGACATGTGAAAGTGGCCTTCTGGAATGTCTCAGGCTTGAAGAAGGTAGAACAGAGGAGGGCAGGGAGAAAAAGGGTGGAACAATGGTAAGAAGGATTGTAATTAGAGAAGTCAAAATAGCGTTGATTTGTGTATATAGAAAAAGAGGGGAAGAGAAAGGCTGGAGAGTAATAAGGAGGTGGATGGAGGAAAAGAAGGAAGAGTTGGTGTTCATAGGAGGTGACTTGAATGCCTGGACTGGCGAGCAAGGGTCAGGGTTTTGGGATGAAAAAAAGGAGGCTTATATAAGGAGCTTCAAACATAGGGAGACAAACCGAGAAGGAGGGAGGTTACCAGACGTAATAGGAGACCTAGAATGGTTTTTATGTAATGGTAATATGAAAGGAGATGAGAAAGGAGAGATCACATTTACAGGTAAGGGAGAAACAGTAATAGACTATATCCTGGTGGAAGAAAGAATGAAGAATATGATAGACAGTATGAATGTGGGAAATAAGATAGGGTTTGAGCACTTCGGTAAAGCTAAACTAAAAGGTGGCGTCCGTAAGCACGGCAGAGGGAGAAAGGAAAGAGGAGGAGAAAGGAACACAAACATGGGAGTCTGGGGGGGGGGGGGGGGGGTAAAAAAATTAAAAGAGTTTAAACAAAAAATGGAAGAGGAAAAGGTTAGGTATGAAAAAGAGGAGGGAGTAGACTCGTTAATTGAAAGGCTGAAAGGATCGCTTGAGAAGGTATGGGATGACATAGGTACAAAAGACAAACGAGAAAAGGGAAAAAGAGTCAGGTGGGACGAGGAAGGCAGGGAGAGTAAAGAGATAATGAAAGAGTGTGTAAGGAAATGGAGGAAAGGAGGAATGGAGAAGGCGGATTACAACAGGAGAAAAATAGAACATGAGAGGATGCTGGAAAGAAAAAAGCAAAGAAAAAGGTGAAATACAAGGAAGAAATAGAAAAAGCGATCAAAGAAGGTAGGGTGTGGGATCTGATACATAGGGGGATAGGAGGAAGGAAGGGCTTGAATGAAGAAATAGCAATGAGGGAGTAGGCGGATTATTTCAAGGGTCTGTTAGGGGGAAAACAAAATAGGATCAAAGGGGAAATAGGAAGGATGGTACAGGAAGAAATTGAGGAAGGGAACGAAATAACAGGAGAAGAAGTGGATGAGGGAATAGATAGACTCAAAAGAAACAAGGCTTCAGGAGATGATGGTATGGAGAAGAAAGCGATAAAGTATGGAGGAGTAGGGGTTAGAGAAAGGATGTGGAAGATCTGCAACAAGGTCTGGAAAGAAGAAGAGTGGTAGGTGGAGTGGGTAACAGGGGTGGCGGTACCGCCTGTCAAGAAAGGGGAGGGGTAGCAGGTAGAACAGTACATAGGGATCACTCTTGTGCCAGTTGGTTATAAAATATACGCAGAAATTCTAAAAAAAAAAGGTTAGAGAGCCAAATAGAGGGGAAACAAAGTATTTCACACAATCTGACGGGATTCAGAAAAGGGATGGGGACAACCGATAACATTTACGTACTCAACTACTTGATTAACAGAAATTTAGGGAGAAAGAGAGGGAAATTAGTCGTCTTGTTCGTAGATTTTAAAGCAGCTTTTGACTCAGTGAATAGAAAAGTGCTATGGCAGGCAATGAAAGAGAGGTGAATATGTGAGAAAAAGAATCGAATGTGCGAGTAAAGTAATAGGCCAAGTATGGGGTATAGGAAAGAGAAGGTTCAATGACGATTGGAGAATGAGGGTTTGGTTGTTTGATCCGTTAGTTTGGGCGGTTTTGCGTTATGGAGTGGAGGTCTGGGGATGGAAGAAAAATAAGAAAGTGGAAAGCATGCATGAGATGTTTCTGAGATGGGTAATGGGGGTTAGTTGCAGTTGCCCAGGATACATTTCAAGGCAAGAATTAGGAAGGGAAAAAATGATAACTAGAAAAATTAAGAGAGCTTGGAGGTTTGAACACAAGCTGAAAAGGGGAAAGGGGAGGAGAATAGCACAAACTTGTTGGACGAATTGCGGAACAAGGAGACAGGAGGCAATTCGGGAAATTCGAAATGGGAGGAAGAGAGTAAAAAAATTAGGAGAGTTTGCGATATACAAGAAGGGGTTGTGGATTGGCAGAACATAGAATTATAGCTATTAGTAAGGCAAGGAGAAGAGAGATGGAGAAAGATTATGGATACGAGGTACAATAGATGTTATATGATGATCAAAGGGTTGACGGAACCAGAATATTTTCCAAAAATAAAAAAGACAGACAAATGGATTAGGGTGGTACGATTTAGAATGGGTAAAGCCTAAGCGTGACCTTAAAGCCCTCTCCATACGGTGAAGACTGCAGCCACGCTATTGGCCGATATTTTTGACTCGCTGATGCAGTTGCTGCCCGTAAGTGTAAGTCGTTTCTCCGCAATCGTGACACGGGATAGGAATAGCTGTCTCATTATCCCTTCCGCACAGATGACAGAGGGGACTTTCTGCAAGCCCTATCTTATGTCTGTGATATCCGAGGTTCTTCCTGAGCTTAAGTCTTTCGTTCGCTCGATTAAGGTTTAGCGTTAAACCCAAGAGAGTTTTGGCCTGTCTGCACACAGTGGTCAATTCCCACTTATTCTGGTGTTCCTCGGTCAGCTAACTGTTGATTTCTTTAGTGACTAACCTACTGGAAATGCCTACAACTGGCCCGTTTCCAGTAAAGTTTTCTCTTCCTGCTATTTTTGCTAGCCTGTCCGATATCTCTTTACCTTTGATGCCGCTATGTCCAGGGATCCAAAGTAGAGTCACTCGGTTTTCCCTCTCTAGGTTGTTCTGTGCCTCAAAGCGCTCCGATACTAGTAGTGACGAAGTCGTTGTTTCATTGAGGGCCATTATAGCAGCCCTGCTGTCTTAGCAAATACGGATGTTACTTTTGTTGCCATACTCCTGTGCCTTATAGGCTCACTGGAGCATGGCCATAATCTTAGATTGTGGGACTGTGGCGTAGGACCTCGTCGGGATTGTGAAGCTCACTCCACACCAGCTACGATATATACCGGCTCCCGACATCTCCTTGTTTCTGGAATCATCTGTAAACCAATGGTTCCATTCACTAAGCAGGTGTGCTTCGCCGATAACCCAATCCTTCTTTGAGGATAGGTTCACACGATACCTTTTGTCGAAGAGATAGCGAGTGTGTTTTTTGTCCCTGAGCATGCTCAGGGTCGGTCTGCTCGCTATGTCGATTGGAATCTGTACTGCCGTCGAGATCCTTCCGCCTTTTACCATATTTTATCTCTAGGCCGCCTTCGCAGTCACGGCCTTGATGGTAACATGAAGAGGCTCCAACCCTGTTAGTGCCCCCAATGCCATTATGTGTGTCGACTTCGAGGTGCCAGTGACGCCTCTTAGAATCAGACCTCTGATTCTTGCCAGTCGAGACTTCACGGTGGACCCTTCGATCCTGCTTCATCAGACCACCGCCACAGAGGTTAGTCTGGGTCGCAGGATCACTATCCACAAGTCTTTTCACTGTTTTTAATAGTAAGGATGTAAGGCTGATGGGATGAAAATCCTTGGATGAAGTATAACTGATCCTGCCTGATTTCGGAATGAAGACTACTCTCGTACCTCTCCATGCCGTCCGAACTTATCACATCGTCAGACTAACCCTAGTAAGTCTCACGAGCGGCCCTATGATAATATCTCCAGCCCTCTGTAGGAAAACCCAATGTAATGTAATATGTATGTCATCCGGACCAGGAGACTTGTTGGGACTGAAAGACTTCAGGGCCGCCGTTTCGGACACAGCTGGGCCACAGACGGCTTTGGGTGCCTGTGAGGTATCGCCCCCTTTTCTTCAGACCTTTTGAAGCCCGGAAAATGTGCCTTGATCAGGTAAGACAATGTCTCCTCGTCCGATACTGAGTATCCCCCGTTGGGCAATTTTAGGGTGCCGAAAGTAGCATCCGGGTTTTTAGAGACCAGCTTGTCCAGTCTAGCTACCTCTGTTCCTTTCTCGATGACTATGCAAACGTTTGTCCAGCTTTCTCGCTTCGCCCTACGTATTGCACCCCTGTATTAATCCCTCATCGTCGTAAATGAGATTCATGGTTCATCCGTTTTGCCAGTACTGGCACGTCTAAGCCTCTCTCTGGTTTCCGTGCGAAGCTCTTTGAGTTTCCCGTTCCACCCGTATGTCTCCTCAGCCTTTCGGACTTTTGAGAGTGCACTCCTTAGTTCCGTATAAAACTGATCCCAGTCCGTTCGTCTTGGATTGCTGGCCCACTGAGGGCCCGCCGGTGCGAAGGATTCCAACTCGAACTCTATTTGTTCGTGGTCTGAGAAAGTAAGTTGGGCTGAAACTCTCCACCCCTTGGCATTGTCTCTAAAACTAGTGGTACAGAGAGTGATGTCGACGACTTTCTCCCTGACCGAGTTACGAAACTTCGGGGTACAACCCGTGTTAAGAATATCTTCATCAGTAGTGATAAGGTATTCCAGTGGTTCATTATCTCTTGAGTTCATGTCCGTGCTGCCCCTCAAAGCATGGTGGGAATTAGCATCGAACCCAGCAGAAGAGAAAGACCCCTTACCTTGCAGTATTCCACCAGTGTCCATCAGTGTTAGTATCGCTGTCGTATGGAAAGTAGGCCGATTCCATAACCAGCTATACTCTCCCTTTAAGATCTGTGGCTACCGCCATCAGGTCTCTCGAAAATAGCTCTAGCAGCGGGACAACGTTGACTCCCTTCGCCAGTATGCAGGCCTTTGGTTTGGCTACCTTGGGGTACCTGTAACAAATGTTTAAGGCCAAGAGCAGTCATTTTAGGTCTGCTCCCGGTCTTCCTGTGTCCCAACAGGCTCCTCCTTCCCTGACCAGCAACCCTTAAGTTGACCTGTCCAAGGTGGTAGAAGCGCCTGTTGTTGAGGATCACAAGAACCCTCGTCTCAGACACAGGAATTAGCACAACTAGAAGGTGCTTGGTACCTCCCGCTGTGTCTTCTTCCTGAGGACGGTCGTGCCTGACGATTCGCCAGGATGCTGTGCTTAGTGAAGGGTTGAAACCTACAACCGCCGAAGGACCACAGACAGGCTTAAGTTTACATACGAGCGCCCTCCTGCTGGCCTCCCCAAAGAGCTCAAACTGCTCCGCAGTGAGCAGTGTGTCTGGTTAGCTCGTGTCCGCTACCACCACCGTGGGGTGTCTCCTGAGCCCCTCTCTCTCTTCTGAGCCTCGTTTCTGGTTGTCGGCGTACTGGTTGCCAATGTTCCAGCCCTCGCAACTGCTTTACTGGCCTGCTGCGCTTGCCTCCTCAGCTCCTAGGGAATCTGGGGGCACAGCCGCCACCTGAATTTGGCTAGCCGGAGAGACAGATTGGGAGGAGAGGGTATCTTAGACCCGTTCGAGCCCAACCCCTCTCCCCCCTCCACCCCTTTCTTCCTCCTTCATCCTTCTATTCTCGTTTTGTTTTTGCGTGTTCCATTTTGATTCCACGAGCAGCTAGGGAAATAAAAGGTCCGCCTCTGCAGAGTCCCGCATGCAAAGTTAAGAATAAATACTTGGGGAGGTCGTCCGGTGTACCCGAGAGGCCGCTAGGATACCTTCATATCCCTAGGTGCCAAACAGCCACGGATACGATAGCTCTACACTCATGACTTACGGGGGGTGGCTACATTCAGTGAGACACTCAATGAATACCCGTTCTGAGGCCGCCACATCAACGGAGGGCTGTTTCTTGGTCGCTGTGCGGGCCGTAGGTCATTCACATTCCGACTCCAAAACTGGATATCGGTCCGGGAGGAATCTCGACCCAGGGAACCAGAAGGCCCGTGTTAGGTAGGCTCTTTTACCAGGAGAGCACGTGCATAGGGATCCTTTCATCCATATCCATGCACATGCAGGCCGAGGTCCGTTTGACCCGGCTTGTCCCACACGCTTAAGGCTCCCCACCAACTACAAGGTGTTACAGACCCTAGGGAAGGAATATATGTCAGAATTGCTACATATATTTTTGCAAGAAGACTCCATAGTAAAGTAATATATATTTATTTTAAATTATAGCACTCGATTATTATAACCCTTTTTAATACATTTCCAACACAATTCAAGTAAAAAATTTTTAATGAATTTTTTTCTTATAGACCTGGTTTTAGCATTATTACTGAAAGAGAAAAGTTGACCCTAATATTGAAAGTGATATATTAGGCAATTTTGAATTGAAATGCATCAAGCGAAAGATCCAAATAAACGTAACCAGAAAAACTGAAAGAATAATAACGATCAGGGATTTGAGTAATTTGAAGACAAGATTGAGAAAAAAGGAAAATGATTTCAAGCCACTGGTAGAGAAAATTGTAACTCAACACGGTAAGACAACAGCTTTATAAAATACTGTAAATAAATACCGGGGACATTATTTACTCCGAGCATTTATAAAAATTATTTTTTAAGGTGTTAACATTAGTTTATACTAGGATATGCAGGCAAACTTGGAAGGTATCTTCATTCAGACAGAAAATATGAAATCAATCGTCAAAACCTATACGGAATTGTTATCGTGCGATGCAACCTACAAGACTAATGAATTTGACCTTCCTCTGATTGTGATCATGGCGCAAGATGGAAATTGTCGGAGCCATAACGTTGGCATCGCATAATTTGTGTCTGAGGATAAAGATAGTCTTAAATGTCTTTTCTATACATTCAAGGAAGAGAATCCGAAAACTGCAACTTGTATAAAATGCGTCATAACAGATAAAGACATGACAGAAAGGGCGCTTATACGTGAAATATAACCAGACATATCCTTAATAATTTGCATTTTTATGTATTAAAAACTTCCAAGCGCGAGATTGCTAGTGGAAAAATGAGCATAAAAAGCGATGAACGAATGCGTAGTTTACAATATTTAGAACAGTTAGTTTATGCACGTACAGATAAAGCCTTTCAAAAATTAGAGGACGAATTTAGTGGACGTGCTTCAAAATCTGTAGTTGACTATTATGATAAGAATTGGAAAAATTGCAAAAACGAATTTCCTGAATAATACGATCAACAAATTGGAAAGAGCGAACGGCATTATTCAGTCGCTTGTGACAAACGCAGTGACCTCAATACGTGCATTGATAATTTATTGGAAACGAAGATTATAAATTTCACACTATCTTGACCACACAAAGTGTACAACTTGTTTCAAGCGAAATTAAATCATCAGAGAAAAACAGTGACTGAGACAGCTGATGGTAACGGCTACTTTTCAAAAGACTCGTAAGCACCAGTAAAAGTTACGACGGAAAATTGTACATGCCAATTTTATCTCACAATGCTCTTACCTTGTCAACACATGTTTTATTAAGGAAAAAATTAGAATTACTACTGTATGGTGAGACCCCAATATTGGAAAGGTGGAAACGAAGTTACTAGTTAGACAATCACAGAGCTCGTAAAAGTAATGCAAACATGAAAACAGATCTTGTCGTTACTTTATCAACAAAATCCTCGGAATCAACGCGATTGTCATTTGCACAAAAACGAAATCTGCTTCTCACGACAAATAATTCTTCAGCTGAGCTAGGTGCTCTCGGTTTGAAGAAGGTATTTCAATTGAGAAAATATAATCTTCTGACTATACAAAACCTGTGGAGAAAGGATTTGAAGTTAAGATAATTACAATCAGAGAAATTGTACGTATTTAAATATATTTTTAATGTACATTTCATAATTATATCACTAGATCTGCATAGAAAGTTAATAGCATTAAGCAAATACATATAATTTATGAATTAAATTTATCGTAGGCAAATTGCGAAATACATTTGGAAGATTATCCAGCATCCCAAACAACATCCGAACAAGCCAGGGTGCTACCCAGAATTATAGCTCAGGTAACCCTGGACAAACCGTATATAATAAGTTGAAGCACATAACAATATTCTATATTAAGGTGCCCGAAAAAAGAGAGATTTCACTAGGCCGTTTTGGGTCTGAAATTCAATTTTCTTAGTTTTCGACTTTTAAGAAATACAAATTTAAGGCTAACCAAATCTTTTACACCAATACAACAATATTTTTTATTTATTGAGGAGTTTGCCCTAAACATACAATTTAATGCAAATTTATACAATTTTTGTGAAGACGTCGAGCTTTGAATTAAAAAATGTGTAATTTCATTACAATGAATGGTCTTAAATGTCCTCTAAACATTTTTGTTCCTGAAATAATATGCACAGGATTTCTTTTAAAATAAAAAGGGAATATTTCACATTAATTAATTAGCCATTAATTAATTAATTAATTAATCACCCGGTATGATAATGCATATTATTTAAGGAACAAAAATGTTTAGGGCCATTTCAGACCCTTAATACAAATTTTCGTATTCCAAGCCTGATAATATCTTCAAAAAATGCTTTTTTTCAGAAAATGTCACCTTTAGACAATTTTCAAAAAATAAAACAAAAGTAGTGTTAGCATTTTTTAAACAAAAGGAAAAAATTTAGGGGGAAGAGTTTTCCATATTCAAATTTTACTTGGGCATCCTATTCTATACGTTCTGACAATAAAAAGATTGAAAAAATGCGTGTATACATATATATATTGCTTGGATTATTTACACTGGTGATGCGAACTTAGTCTTCATTGATAAAATTAGCGATCTCAATAGCAATGACGATTACTGCCAAGAATCATTCTCATTTTATAGAAATCAGATGATAATGATACTGGTCCATCTTCTGAGAAAAAGAAATTGGTATGTAATAAAACAAAACCACTCTAAACAAATTTCTAAAATATAAATTTTAATCTTTACATGTACAAAAGATTAATATATATATCAATTTAATTCCATTCGTTGTTCTAGGTCACAGATGATCATAAGGTTCACTGCGAACCTCTGCTGTTAAATAGCAGGAAATCTGACACTGTAATAAGCTGATACCTCTGTAATTATTGCAGTTGCTTTTATCTCCCTTTCCTTTGTATATGGGTACGGTAATCGCTTTTTCCAGTCATCTTGGACTTCTCCCATATCGATAAACAAATATATCAATTCGTACAGCGTGTAAGATATGTACTCGCCACCGTATTTAAGAATTTCAACTTTAATAATGTCTACACCAGCAGCTTTACCGGTTTGTAAGTTCTTAATTATATCCCTGACATCAGTGACACAGACTTTCTCAATTGAGTTTCCTAACGCATCTTGTTTCTTTATCGCAGTTCTGGTGACCTATAGCTTCATCTCCTTATAATCCTTTAAAAGAGTCTTTCCAAGCGTCTAGTATCCCGTCTGTATCATATAGCATTTTGTCCTCAATATTTCTCATGCTGACAAACTCTGTACTTTTATTTCTCTTCATAGATTTATGTAACAGTTTCTTGCTTCCTTCAAAGATGTTTTGTATTTTCTTTTCTTCTCCTGTTCTGATTGTATCTTTACTTTCTGATAAATGAATAAATGTGATACAATAACGTAATTAGTTAAAAAAAATGAAATGTTTTAATAACAATAAGTACTTTGTTTTAGAAGCGTACTATTTTATCATTTCTTTAGAGCCAATGGAAAATTAACTTTATTTTCTGAGTAAAATTGCCAGTTGTCTAACCTGATATTTTCGTCTCAATAATTAATTTTCTTTTGGATGAATATCCAACTACTTTGTGGAAGATTCGCTTTTATTTTGGCTGCAAATTAACTTTTTTAACTGAAAATTAAACTGCTCCATTTTTGGTTGAAAATTTACTTTTTTGAGTTAAAAATTAATAATTTTAGGTTGAATATTCATGTGTTTTTTTGTTAAATATTCGACTTTTGTGGTAAAAAAACTAATTATTTGGTTGTAAAATTAATGATATGGTGAAAATTTATGTATTTCGTTGATAATTCGTTTCTTTTGGCAAAAAATCAATTTCGCTGGTTACAAATACAACCGCTTGGTAGAAAATAATTCGGTTTTAGTTCAAGATTGCAGTAATTTATTGAAGATTTCCCTTTTTTATTAAATTCAATTGTTTTTTTATTTAAAATTATATCTTTTTTGTTTTTCGTTGAAAATTTGTATTTTTTGGCAAAAAATCTATTTCGTTGGTTCAAAATGCAACTGTTTGGATGAAAATTAATCTGTTTTAGTTAAAAATTGGGTTATTTTGTTGAAAATTCGCCTTTTGGGTTCAATTCAATTGTTTTTTATTTAAAATTAAAATCCTTTTTGGTTGAGGCATCAACTATTACATTTTTTCATGAAAATTCATCCTTTTAGTTTGAAAATTCAACTCTTTGGTTGAATGTTGATCTGCTTTCTTCAAAATTAATAGTTTAAGTTGAAAATCTATAATTTTAGTTTTAAATGCATTTCTCAGGTTGTAAATTGAACTGTTTTGATAAAAGTTCATTTTTTTGGTTCAAGCTCAATGTTTTTAACAACGAAATTTCATTTTGGATCAACATGAACTTTTTTGTTGAAAATTCATCCAGTTTTATAGAAAATTCATTTTATTTTCTACTGAAAATTAATTTTTTCCATCAATATATAACTGTTTCATTTTCGGTTAAGAAATCTTCTTTTTTTAGTTTAAAATTGATGCAATTTGTTGAAAATTCGCCTTTTTTGGTAAAAAATTAATCTTCTTGGTTAAAAATGAATAAAAATTGTTTACGTTTTGATTGATTTGAGTTTGAAATGTTTATTATATAAATTTAAAATAAATTTCAAATTTAAAATACATTTAATTTAAAATTAATCGAACCATGTGAACCCTCTGGCATCCAACAAAAGTAACCAAATATAATAGTTAATATATTCTGTTCGGTTTTTTGAAATTTAAAAATAAGAAAAGTTCCTTACTAGTTCAAAAATTATGTAAATTTAACTCATACCAAAAACAGATCTTTTAGCACATTTTCAACAAATTATAAATAAAACAATATTTTTAATTTTCCTGTTCACTAGAAAAAACTGAAAATATAACAAATTCGCGACAACTTTTTTAAGTAATAGAAATTTTTCTTTGAATTCTCAAATCCAAAGACCGAGAAACAGATATCAACAAATTTAAAAATGTTGTTTTCACTTTTTTCGGTAGTTAAACGATACATTTTGTCCCCTGGGCTCGAAATATTCGATTAATTTAAACATTCTTTCCCCGCTTTATCATAAAATATTCTACAAACAAATAATAATAGATTAATATATTATTAAGATATTATTAATAAATTAATTAATATATTCATAAATTTTCAGTTTCAAGTACTTAGTACTGAAATGATTCAGGTATCTATATCTAAAAACAGAGATTGTTTAATTTTGTTGGCTCCAACAAATAATGTAGAGAGACCATCCTACAGTAGATAATGATTCATTAAAAGCACAAGTATACATTTATTCTATTACTCTCCCTTTTACGTGCTTGACGGCTCCGTCTTATTATTATCTTACTAACTATTAACTGTTATCTATAGCAAGTGCGCGAGACCTTCCAGGGCTTCCATTTCCTCTAACCATTACTCTTCAAGCTTTTTCATGAAAGCAACACTAATTTTCCTTACACATATTTCAATTTTGGTTTTCTCCTCCCCCGTGCATCCTCTCTTCCCTTTTCTCTTTTAAGCTCTTCATCCACTTTTCCCCTTGTCCACAATGGGTCATTATCTACCTAACTTTATCAACCACGCTCTATCCCCCTTCCTCTTTCCCTGTAAATAACTCCAACACGTGCTCCCACGATTCCCTTTCATACCTATATACCCTACATAGTCCAGACGCCAACCCCATTTCCGTCGGATCGGCGAGGTCCATTCGATTTTTTTTTATTCTTATGTAAAATGATCTCCAGAATCCAAAACTGTGTAGCAGAACTCTGGCAAATGTGCCGTTCTCGAGATATTCGCAATTAATTATTTTTTTATAAACGTTACATTAAACATTTGAAATTTGAAATTTTTGAAATTTTTTATTCTCCTCTTGTTAGACAAGCTCCTGAGAAACAATAGTTGTTTCGGCATTTTTTCGCTCCGAAGAATATTTATTGCACAAAAGCAACTAACGTGTAAAATAAGTGACAACAAATACTTTTATCAATAACCAAAAAAGTATTTTATGAATGACAAAAAAGTAACACTATTTTGAAAGTAACAACTGAAATACACATTTTTGTAATGAACACTGTTCCTCTAAAGTTAATAATTTGCAAGATAACAGAGCTTTTGTTATAAGTCATTTTATCGCGTTACAACAAATAGTCATTTTTCATTGAGCGAATTAGTGTTGGGGAAAAAATTCCTGCAAGAAACTATACTTAACTACTTCATAAATACAAGTATATATGAAATTATCAATAAATTGTTTAAATTTATGCAAATCGGGATGATTGTTTAATTTGCTCGCTTTGAATTGATGCAACTCTTTCGAAAATAGTAATAAAGATGTCAAAATTGGTGTACTTATTCTTTGAAGTTGTACTAAAATGATGATGTGGCCCAAAATCACAAAATTTAAATATGTGGAACTGTACAATTGTTTAAATATTCAGCGACTATCTCTGCTTCTGCGTGTAATAGAAAGACGGGTAAAAATCTGAAAAATTCAGGAAATTACTACGAATTCAGTCATAACATTTAAATTTTTGTTCTTTTATTCGTTGAAGAGTTATTAAAATATATTTTTTTAGGAGAATGACAATAGGTCTATTAGTAATGCAGTAAATTTGGCAGCGGGCGGTCAGCGCGCACATGGCAGGCACGCCGCAGACCCAAAGGCGTAGACACTGTGCAAGGGTTATGAGTATACAGCTTCAATCTGTCCCTAACCTTAGCACTGTATCTACGCCCTTGAGTATCAGTTTCACGTCTATTGTCGTCCTTTTAAAAAAATAGATAGTAATAACGCTTTAACGAATAAAAGAAGAAAAATTTAAATGTTATGACTGAATTCGTAGTAATTTCCTGCATTTTTCAGACTTTTACCCGTCTTCCTATTACACGCAGAAGCAGAGATAGTCGCTCAATATTTAAACAATTGTACAGCTCCACATATTTAAATTTCGCGATTTTGGGCCACATCATCATTTTA
>CAKNWT010271489.1:1475-11529 GCA_932066315.1 Andricus coriarius
TTTTTATTTCAAATAGTAAAAAAAACGACACCTTCATTCAATCATGATCTAGAGTTTAACGACAATAATTTCCAGATAGTTTCGAGATATTAATCAAAAATGGCGCCATGGACTTTTTAATAAATGGATAAAAAAATCATGGGTGAAATGTAATGTAATAAATACATATGCATTTTTCTCAGGCTAGAGAGAATTATTCTCTTAATGGAGAGGAATATAATAGAGGAAAATTTCAACTTATCGTAGTCCCTTAATCCTGTAATCGTAGGTCCTCTAAAATTTAAGCCGTTATTAGTTTTTGCAGTGACAGCACTAAGCTCAGGCGGTGGTTATAATCACTTTAATACTGCTGTGCCACGTTGGATTATGTCCTTATCTTTTTTGACCTTTTTTCGAGGGACTCCGGTAATTACATTGCGTCGCTCTCTTTCTCAATGCCGTTATTAAAACAACAGCTTGTTTCATACTGGAGAGCTTTCACCGTCGACATAATATTTCTATTATATTATTTCCGCTCCTCAATTTCATTTTCACTTTTTAAATTCTTCAAAATTTTTTCATGACTGATAAAAAAGGATAAAACTCTCAACTGTATTTTTCATTAATTTCATATAGTAAAATAAATAAATGCAAAATATTTTTAAACTTTAATACGGATCAGAAAAAATTAATTTTTGATGAGGGGGTAAAGCTATCAGATTATGGCCATAAATCGGGATTTTTTATTTTCAAAAAAAGCACAAGAGTTTCTGGAACATGTATGACAATCAATTTTTATAACAATTTTTTCTTTTACAGAAGATAAATCTAAAATTGTCACACTGTCAGGGGAGGGGGTAACAAGTTTTGTGACGATTTGTGACAAACGATAAAGGGTTAATGCACAATGTAAAATCACAAATGAAAAATATGAATGTGAATACAATTTTTTTGTAATACTTGCGAAATAAAAAATTAGTGATTTTTTTACAAGTAAAGCATCGAAATAAAACTCACTCTTTCTCCTATTCTCCCGTTTGTTATTATTTTTTAAAAAGAAATCCTCCTTTTCCCCCTGTTTTCAAGAAACATATCTCCTTTTCGTCCTTTTATTTTTGCTCAAATGCGAACTGAATTAATAGAATCCAATAAAAAAATGAAACTATTTTTCGTTGAAAATTTATTATTTTTAATTGAAAAGTCTACTATTATATTTTTGGTTCCGAATTAATCTCTTTTGTCTAAAAATTCTATTCTATTGTTAAGGATTTTACTTTTTTTGTTGAAATATTATTTTTTTGACTGAAAATTGATTTGCTTAGCTGAAAATTTAACTATTTTATTTTTTGTGAAAAATTCAACAATTTGGTTAAAAATATATGTCTTTTGTTGTAAATTCGTATTTTTGGTAGATGATTAATCTTCTTGACTGAAATTTCAACTAGTTGGTTCAAAATTAATTTTTTTAACTGCGAAATGTAACTATTTTATGTCTGGTGGAAAATTCAACAATTTGGCTAAAAAATATATCTTTTGTTGTAAATTCGTTTTATTGTAAATTTTATTAGCTGAAAATCCATTTCTTTGGTTCAAAATTGATAGTTTTTTTTATCGAAAATTTATCTTTTTGGGTTGGTAATTCTATTATTTTCATAGAAAATTCAACTATGTGGTTGAAAATGAACTTTTTCGTTGAAAATTAATATTTTGGGTCTAATATTCAACTTTTTTTTAGAAAATTCACCTTTTTGGTTTGAAAATTCAGCAGCTTGGTTAACATTTTTTCTATCTCTTGACTGTTAAATCTTCCCTTGTGGAAAACTCAACTTTTTTGTTGAAAATTCTTTATTTTAGTTTAAAAAAAAAAGATTTTTCGTTCAAAATTCGTATTTTTGGTAGAAAAGTAATCTTATTAGTTGAAACATAATCTTTTTCGCTAAAAAGTTATTTATTTGGTTAAAAATAGAACTATTTTGTTAAAAGTTCTTTTTTTTGTTAAAAATAAATCTGCTTTCGTTGAGGATTCAAATATTTTGTGGAAAATTCGTCTGTTTTATTTGAAATATCAACTATTACATTTTTCATAAATTAATTTTTTTTGTATTGGAAATTCGACTCCTTAGTTGAAGATTTAATAATGGAAGTTGAACTATTTATTTGAATATTCGTCTTTTTGGAATAAAAATGTGTCCTTTTAGATTCAAAATTCAATTGCCTTCTAAAAAAGTCGTTTTCTTGGTGTGGAAATTCAAATATTTGGTTGAAATTGCAACTGTTTTTTGGTAAAAATTAATCTTTTGGTTTAAAAATTGAACGATATTTTTGAAAGTTCATGTTTATAGGTTAAAGATTTAACTACTTGTTCGAATATTCAAGTACTCTGTTGAAAATTGAACTTTTTTGTCTCGAAAAGTTCTTGGTTGAAAATTTAACTGTCGTCTAAAAAATTCGACTTTTTAGCTTAAAGACTCAACTCTTCAATGGGGAATTTATCTCTTTTAGTACCTGTATATAATTTGATTCAAAAGAATTTTTCCCTCATATTTTGTGAAAAATCACCCTATTTCCCCTGTTTTGAGAGAATTTTGGGCTGTGAAGTCTGTTAACGTTTTTTTTTGTTTTTTATATTAAGCATTTATTAAACTGAAACCGAAAAAAAAATTTAATTTAAAAAGGGAAGTGGGGGTGTTCTTATTTTTGACTTCACCCTCGGGACTTTAAGCTTTTTGTGAGATGATCCATGACGAACAAGGGCAGGAGTGAAAAAAATATTCAAAATAGCGTGAAGTACTTTTTGAACGGCCCCAATGGTGAAAAAAAACGCAAATTATTTTGAAACTTTAATCCGGATCAGAAAATATCAATCTTTGATAACGGATGCTTGTTTCCCTTTTATGTTCCTCTACCTTTCCGATATGTTTTTATCGCCAACTCATGTGTCTACAGCTACTGCAAACATTTGTTCGATGGGAAATGAGAGAAAAATCCAATCTGAAATTAAAGGTTTCGCAAAATTTTTTTGTAATTCATAAAATTCTTCAATAATATTTGATTTTTCAAAGTAGTGAAGAATTTTTATAAATATGTTTTAATTATTCCACCAACTCATGTGTTCACAGCTACTACAAATATTTACTAGATAGAGATGAATATTGTAAAAGAAGCGGAAAAGGAGAGAAAAATCCAATCTGAAATGAAAGGGTTCGCAACATTTTTTTTAATTCAAAAAATTCTAAAATAATGTTTGATTTTTCAAAGCTCGGCTGAATCTTTCTAAATATTTTTTAATTATTATACATGATGAAAGAGATTTTAATGAAAAACAATAAAATATGACTTTCACCGTCGATTAAGCATAATAAGATAATAGAAAATTAATTTTAAAAAAGAATTTAAAAATACGAAGTATCTAGGCACACCGAAAATATGTTAATATATTCATTCTAAAACATCATACAATAGTTCTATATTTATAGATATTCAATTAATAATTATCAAAAATTAAAAATGATATATGAAACTCTATTTATAGACACCTTATCTCGTTTGTTCCTATCTTTTTTAAATTAAAATTAATACACGTTTGCATCCGAAAAAAATAAAAACAAAATGTTGTATTCGGTTGATATCTTCTGTCCTCTGTTTTAAATTGAAAATTAAAAAAATGTTTCTATTGGTTCAAAAATCATGGAGAATTTTTCATGTGTACATTATTCACTAGTGAACTTAAATAAAAAAATGAGTAATTCAAAAAATTTTTTATTTAATTTAGAATTCTTCGAAAAAGTGCGAAAAACATTCTTTTTTGGATTGAATCATATGCAGTAGAGTGATTCAAACCAAATTATTTATGAATTTGATCACGCACACATCCCAAGTTTTACTTTTATAGTCAACTTATTTTTCAAACAAACAAAAATTAAAAAATGGATATGATTTTGAGGACCCCTATTTGAATTTTGTATTTTTTATTGATTTTTTGTGATTTTTATTTTCTGAATATCTTTAGAATGTATGTATTCAATTTTTAGAAATATAAAATTATTCGCTTTAATGAAATTATTCGCTTTCAGTTTACTTCTTGAATTTCGTAATTGCCAGACTGTGTGTCAAATTTTGATAAAAAAATGTGAAACAGCTACGATAAAATTATTATTTCCCTTAAAAAAGAGTTAAAAAATGTTTCATTGAATGATGTAAAATTATGATAGTGTAAAAAGGGATAATTCCATGTATATAACAAGTTAATAAATGCATTTTTGAGACATTGAGAAAATAAAAACAACACAAAATTAATAAGAAAGACAATACTAAAATATTGTACTTCTAAATCATATCCGATTTTTAATTAGTTTGTTTGGAAAAATGTGTTGACTAAAGAGGTACAACAAATATTCACAAATGTTGGTCAAAGTTGAATATGTCGAACCTGAAATTTCTTCAGCTTGAATCAAAGGAACATGCTATTATTTTGCTTTTTTGGAGAATAATTTTTTTCGTGGCTCAGGGATTTTTTATTTTTTTTTTTTTGCGATTTTGGAACGTTTTAAACAATACGAAAAAATATTTTCAATGGAATTAGAACAATAACATGTTTCTTTGGTTCGAACTGAAAAATTTCAGGTTTGAAATATTCAAAATTGTCAAAAGAAGTATTCATTTAATCCAATCTAAAAAAAACTTGTTTTTTTTTTATCTTTTTCAATTAATTTTAAATTAAGAAATTGTTTTTTTAATTACAATTTTTTATTATTGACTCAATTAATTCAAACATGTTTTGAGGCATTTTTACTTTGCCTTAATAAATACCTAAAATTATAAATTCACTTATATATTGGAATTTTTAAATTCATGGCTAACTCAAGCGTGAATCCGAATAGAAGGATATATATTTTTTTATCAATAAATTTTATTTTATTCAAGCTTAAATGACTGGAATTTTGAAAATTTTAGTTCAGAGTTTGGAAAAGCCAACAAATTTGGAGATCCTTAATTTGTGAACAATGTTAAAACTGTCTAAATTTGAAATTTGATTCATATATTTTCGTGCTCATTTTAAACATATCATATGGGCACCTATGGATATTTCGATATTTTAATTTACTAAAAGAGTAGAAATTTTTAAATTGCTTAAAAAATATATTCTTATCATAAACTTTCAGACATTTTGAATTCGAAAAGTACGCCTATGAAACAGATTCTCACTCTTTTAATATCAATTTTTAAGATAGATGTAAAATTTGCTATTTTAAGATGAATACATAATAAATATGCATAATTTGTTTCATTTTAAGGCAATATAATATTATTTTTTAGAATTTGGGAGATTTCATTTTTTCGAAGTCGGTTGCGACCTAATTAAAAAAAATGTTGGTACTTAGCTAAAATAATAACTAAAATAAAATAATTATTATTAATAATGTTTTCAAAACTTATTCGTCGCATAAATTTATCAAATTACATTTTTTCGAATGTTCATTAACAAAGTACAAGAAATTTTCAAAATTAAGCGAGGTATCGACGAAATTGAAGTTTGAAAAATTTAATGAATATAAATATTGAATAAGTGATTTTATATGAAGAAATAGATTAGCGAGAATGAAATTTACAGGATATCATAGTATACTGTAAATTAAATTTCTATCAGAGATTTAAAACATTATACACTAAGAAAGAAATCTCGAATCAAAGAAAATGTACTTGATTCAATAAAATGATGGTACTGAATACGTTCTATAAAATATTTCTTTAATAAGAAGACACTATTTTATCTAAACAAAAATTATACAAATATTGTTGAAAATTAATTATATTCTGCAATAAATAAGCGATTTGTGCTTCTCGTGAACTAAATAAACATTTCCACTAACGCGGCTTTCATGAAAATTTCATACAAACAAATGTTATTTTCACTACAATAAATGTACGATTGCAAAAATATGCCAAAATGTTAAATTAAAAAAATCTTTGCTTTTAAAAAAAAATGGTAATGTATTTATTTCAAAAAATTATTTGCTTTGTGCGAAAAAATATTTGTTCGAATTAATTAATTGCAGATTGTTTCTTCAAACAACGATTTCTTCCAATCAAATAAATCAATATTTATTAGGTGTACAAATAAGTTTTACCCGTTTTAAGCAACTTTTTTTTATTTATAAAAATCTAAGAAAGTGCTTGATCTCGTGACGCTTCGAAGTAATTCACCATTTTTCGCACTTCAGCTTCAATTTGAATTTGGTTTTCAGCTAAGCTGTTTTTTAACGAGCGAAAAAGGTGCTAATCGGACGGGGCATAGTCTGGACGGTAAGCCGGATGTGGCAGGATTTCCCATCATTAAAATCTTTTGCAATCCCTTGAAATCCCTTCAAATGATTTAAATCTATGGAAAATATTTGAGAATCTTTTCAAAGCTTTGATTCCTTTGAAATTCCTCAATTATTGTAAATAAAGTCTTTGAAATCCATTTAAATGTTATAAAATCCGTTGAAATTCCGTAAAACTACATAAAATCTGAAGATATTCGTTGAAATCTTTGAAGCCCTGTGGAATCCTTTTTGAGATCCTGGGAAATTGAATAAAATACTTTATTCTGAGACTATAAAATCCCTTAAAATTAATCAAATCCTCGAAAATCTTATAAAACCCCTTGAAAATCCTTTGGAATATTTGTAAGATTTGGAACCCCTCTGAAATCCCTTAACATCTTTTTCAATGTCATAAAATCTTATAAATCCTATGAAATCATTTCAAATCTTTAGGAATTCAAGGAAATTCTTTAAAACCGTATATTAACCGAAATATTTGAAATCATTTTTAAATTAATTTTTTGTAGCTATTGAAATCCGTTAAAAATCACCTAAAATTATCTTAGAAAAGTCCTTTGAAATCTTTAACATTCTTTGAAGTCCCTTGAAATCATTAAATATACCCTAAACCTTTTCAAATCCTATAAAATCTTTCCAGCTCCTTATGAAATATAGTAAATTCTTCACAATCCCATAAATTTGGCATTGATGTCTAAAAAACCCCTTTAATCTTTGAAATAATATAAAATCAATTAATTCTTGCGTGATCCTTTGGACTGCCGTAAAATCTTTAAACAATTTTAAAATTCCTTAAGCCGTTTAAAAGCTTTGAAGATTCCTTAAAATATTTAAAAATCTTGGTAATTCCATGAATTCTCTGCAGCTGTTAAAATTCTTTATAATCCTTAAAATCCCTTGAAATCTTTTCGATTTCTTGGAAATCTTTCAAATCTTTTTAATTCTTTCAAAAACACTGGGTAGAACGGCTTTTAAGCCCAATCTGCATGTCTTTTTATCGAGTCGGTTAGTGAATCCCATTGCCCGCTTCTAAACTCTAATTTTTACAAATAAATAATAATATCGTCATTCAAAAGGTCTGATGAAATAGTTTGATTAATTGTTGAATTCAAAATTATCTAATTTTAACTTTAAATACTTTAAATTTGGAAGATTTCTAGCGCTTTGATTTTGTATTTACGTATCTCATATTTAAATTGAAATGGCTTCTCTAAATTTGAATCAGTAAAAAATGGGTCACTGAATCAAATCAGTAAGAATTTGCACTGATTTAAATAGCTAGACATGGATCACTGATTGCAATCAGAAAGTATTTTCACTGACAATCAGTGAAATCTCACTGATTCATATTCTAAGTTTATATAATTATATTAATAATAATTATGTATGAACGTTACAATATTTAAAACTGAAACGGTACTGGGATCAGCTGCGCTGCAGATCTATTTTTTCAGTGCGGCCAAAATGTGAACTCGTAAAAGCAGGTAGAATAAGAGCGTCCTCAGAAATTAAAATATTGAAATTATTGTATGAAATCTTTGATAGAAATGAAATGAGATTTTTATTACAATTTTAATCATTTTTTTAAATCAAACAAAATTGGGTTTTCATAAAATCATTGCATCGATGATTTTTAAGTCTTTTTTCATGTTTCAAACTTATCACTTTTGAGGCAGTACTAATGATCATCATATTCAGTTTTCCTAAGCGACAAAAATTATAATTTAACCTAAATATAAACAGAATTAAAAACTAGATTGTCTTCAAAAAAGGCTTTTTGAACCACCGTATTGGTAAACTTCGGATAAGTTAAAATAAAAGTATATACATACTTTAAAGCGCGCGAATTTTAATTTAGTTTATTTAATTTTTTAAGGTAAAAATTGAACTATCATGTTTGATAATTCATCTTTTTTAGTTGAAAATTTAATTATTCATCTCTTTGCTTGAAAAGTCAACAGCTTGTTTGCAATTGTTTCTCTCCTTTGACGACTAAAAAATCTTTTTAATTTGAAAATTAAACTCATGTCGAAAAGTATTTTTTTTTTTGATTAAGTTCAACTGTTTCTAATTAAAAATTAATTTTTTTGGTTGTGATAACAACTACTTGATTTTTCGTTTAGAATTTAACTTTTTTGGAATACAAATTTAATTTTGTGAGTCGTGTCTGTTCAAGATTCATGATTTCAATTAAAATTTATCTCTTTGGTTGAAAAGTGAGCTATTTTGTTGAAAAATCGTTTTTTCTTCAAAAGAAAATTAATTTTTTTTTTTAACTGAAAATGCAATTATTCCAATTGAATATTCTAACATTGTAGTTAAAAAATTGTCTCTTTAGTTGATCATAATAAAAAATTTTAAATTCAACCATCCAATTTCAGGTTGAAAAATTACCATTTTTAGTTGAAAATTTATAAGCTTGGTTGAAAATTAATTTTTTGAACCTGAAATTGAAACTGAAAAATTAAATTTTTATTTTGGAAACTGAAATTTTTTGTTAAAAAATCAAATATTTCGTTAAAAATTCATGTATTTTGTTGAAAAATTGTATTTTTTGGTAAAAAAATAATCTTTTTGTATGAAAATTAATTTTTTTGTTTGGCAATTCATCTTTTTGGTTCAAAAATTCAAGCATTTCAGTTGAAAATGTACAATTTTAGTTAAAGAATCAACTTTGTGGTTGAAAATACAACTACTTGGTTGAAATATAAACTTTGTTGTTAAAAAGTCATCTAATTTTCTTAAAATGTATCTACTCCAGCTGAAGATTCATCTATTCCAGTAAAACACTAATCATTTTATCTAAAAATTTATCACTTTGGCTGAAAATTTGTTTGTCTTTTTTCGTGGAAAATTTTTTTGTTGAGAATTAATTTTTTTAACAGAAAATTAAACTATTTGGTTAAAAGTTTGTCTTTTTTAGTTGAAAATTCATCTTTTTTCTTGAAAAAAAACTTATTCTTTGGTAGGAAATTATTCTTTATGTTTCAAAATTAATCTTCTTGTTTGAAACTTTATCTTTTTGGTTGTAATTTAAGTATTCCAGTTAAGTATTCATCATTTTAGTTGAAATTTCATCTTTTAGATTGAAGATAAAAACTACTTTGTTGCAAGTTATTCTTTTGTTAAAAATGCATCCTTTTGGATCAGAATTCAGCTATTTCAGTTAAAGATTAATCATTTTCGTTTAAAATTTGTTGTTTTGTTCTGGAAAATTAATTTATTAACTGAAAATTTAACAATTCCATTTTCGGTTGAAAATTTATATTTTTTAGTTTCAATTTAACTATTTGTTTGAGAATTCATGTATTTTGTTGAAGAATCGTCTTTTTTTGGTAGAAATTTAATCTGTTTGGTTCCAAATTCAACTATTTGGTTTAAAATTCACCTATCTTGTTTAAAATGGAATATTTTTACTATGAACTTCAGGAATTTCAAACAGTTCAAATTGAATTTAATACAGAACCCACATTAAAAGTTGACCTAAATATACACTGAGTTTTAAGTATAAGAAGATAAAATGGAAATCTCTTTGAATTATAATTTAAATTTATAGATTAATATATGTTAATAAAATTGTCTTCATTGTAAAATAAGTTTTTGAATTCACTTGAAACTACCGCTTAAAATAGTAACCAGCAATACATTTACCAATTCATTTAGTAGTAGCATTACCAATTCCTTTAGTAGATATAGTTACTAATTCATTTAGTCAGTTATTCTTACTCATTGAAATAGTAGATTTTCACTAA
>CAKNWT010271496.1:6996-19626 GCA_932066315.1 Andricus coriarius
ATAAAGATAACGAGAGAAAATCGGTGGCTTGCAGCAGAATGGGATATCTTTAATTCATGATATTCTTTCTTGATCGAACCCTAGAAAACACAATGCAATGTTTTCTTTAGCTTTGTTTATATCATGTATTCTTCTAGCCCTGATTATTTATTGAATGATCAAAATTACATTGAAGAAATAAATTTCTCTTATTCAGAGGCCAATCGTGAACTAACAAACATCGAAAGTTTGATAATACAGATGATAAAAGTTTGTAACATTGAAAGATGGAAAATGGGGTGAAGGTATGTAAAAGCTCTCAGTAAATACAAAGCATAACAAATAATGAAACCTAAAATATTCGTTTACTCAGAGAGCACAAATCTTGATATAAATAATGAGGATAAATCTTCGGAATAGGTTGAGCCGTATCTGAACCCTCAAATTACGAGTCTCTACTATATGCTTCGAGGAAGAGAAACATAGTCTCGCAGTCGATGCAAGAGGGGTAAAAAGTAATTCGTTCAAGATATCAAACCTATTTCGAAACGGCAGATTAAGAGTGATTCTCCCTCCAATATCTAATATTGATGCAGAGCCATTTTCGTAAAATGCACTTTTAAACGAAATTAGGCGGACAGCATTACTTGTGAGAAACTACAGAAAATCAGGAAATTTCATGTTCATTAATTTATGTTCAATCGAATACTTTTTATCTCATTTAATTTATTAGATATCATTTAAATTAACTAAGGGGGCTTCACAACTTCTGAGCAGGCCTCCCGAACTGCAATGTATTTCACCGCTACAAAGTTTCGGACAGATAGTTCAAAGCCTTGTTACTGAGGAGCTACATACGCCACATGCCTGAACAAACTTGTGTCATTGATGTGTCCACTAGGCTGCACACAACCTCATTTTTTTAAAGATGTCAAAAGGGTCATAAAGCATTAAAAATAGTCAATAAATATATTTTTTGGTGGTGCGGAGTGCAGGAAGTACATTTTGTAAAACTGGCAAATTTAACGAAAATCCTGAAACAAAAAAGTTCAAAATATGTCCCGTTTCTTTAGGACATTTTTGGAATAAAAGTACGGGAAAGTTCCATTTAATCTATTTCTAATTACATTCTCATTCATGAGAGTGTAATGTAATCGTCCAAATTTTCCATCTCTGATTTTTAACGGATTTTTACGTTTCGGCACTCACAGATTCCGAAAATCATAAACTTTTGTTGGTGTCTGTCTGTCTGTATGTCTGTCTGTATGTATGGTTACCTGAATGTTGTGGTCACGCTAACTTTTGAAGGATTTGTCCAATCGAGTCAGCCTTTGAAAAACTTTTCAAGGGTCCCAGAATGAAGGTTAAGTTGGTTAACCAGATATTTTGGATGAAAATTGAAAAAGTGAGCACATTTTGCAAATTTTTGAGACCACTTTTTTCCAAGATTTGAAAATGCTATTTACGGTTATTAGTAGTACTCCAAAAGAAAGTTCAAAAGAGAAAATCCAAAAAATAGCTCAAAATTTTTTATTAACAATTTTTTGATAGGACGCTTAGTTCTTGTTTTAATCGTAAAAAAACCCTAAAAAAATTATGTACAACTGCATTTTAGACGAACCGAGATATTCAATAAAACGTGTTTGCATCTGTACCTTTTAACGTATGAGAGTTTTTGAAAAAGTACTGTTCTTAAGCAAATCTGGAATGCTCTATTCATTAAACCAAAAAAAAATGGCGAATGCAATTATTTATATGCAAAACTGTAGATATGCTAGATATTAATGCACAAAGTCGCCGAGAATCCTTACTAATAAACACATCTACGCAGATGTGCTGCCGACTACAGGAATCAGCCCTCAAGAACCTCCGAGTTTCCTGCTAATACAACTACAAAATTTCGAAAAATTTATAAAAAAATAAAATTTTGATGTAATTATTAAATTAAAATTATTAAATCACAATCAATTGTTAAGTTTTGTTAATACAAAATGTATCAATAATATAAAAGTAATTAATTTGACATTTTGATCATTAAAATCATGGTGTGAGCACAAAATAAAACAAGAGAGTGTACAGATTTTGGCCAAATTATTGTTTTATTAAAACCATTTAATTTCGCTTAACAGTGTCATTACCACACCTTCTCAGAAACATTTCTGTCAAACCATTTTTGTAATTCAGATCGTGCTACAAAAACCTCTATAGAGGACCCAGTTTTTGTTTGTCATAAAATTTTATTGGAATTTTTTTACTATAGATGTTATGTATATCACCGTACATATAATTGAAAATTGAAAAAAAAGAATGTCGAAAAAACCAAATTTGAACTGCCAAAAAAATAATAAAAATATTGTCCAATTTTCTCACAATTTTAAAATTAAAAGCTTCAGAATTATTTAAAAAAATAATAATTGTTCTAATATCATCAAATGGTTACAATAGTCTTTAAAAGGATAATAATGTATTAATTATATTCATATCATTATTTCAGATGATTAATAATAATTATATTATTAATCAACTAGAATTTTTTTTACTTGAAAAATAAAAAATGCAGATGTGCTACTAAAAATAAGGATCGGTGGCTCAAAGTTACCCTCGAATCCGGGTGAAGAAACTTATCATGTACTTGTGCTATTCGATTTCAGGAAATCGGACTGCAGAAAGACCGAGGAACCTCATGAGCAAAAACACATCTGCGCAGATGTGTTTCATTTATTATGATCTGAGGGTTCAGCACTATCACAAATCCTGGAATTCGTGTATATATGCTAGAATTTCTGCAGATGTATTGTTTCTTCATTAGGAATTCTCAAAAATTGCTGTAGATATGCTCATTGAGACCTAATTATCTCGAGATTTAATTAAAATTTTTAATAATGATTAGCATAGTCAAATTCGTCTTTTCATTATGAATCCAACAATATAAAAACTCATTTTTTATAAAAATGCAGTTGTACAGTTTCTTTAACAGGACGGCAGTATAGACGTAGAAAGAAATCATTTAAATATATATTTTTTGATCGTCCTAACATTGTATCAAATCTATATTATTTTTATGTTTATCCTCTGACACACAGATATATATAATATATTTATCCACAAATCTTTTTCAGGGTGAATAAATATCTAAACAGACTGAATCAATTCTCCCTAATACACAGACCGGCCCAAGAATGTTGAGACAGAACTTTGAAAGATTCCAACTCACCAATTAATTATCGTCGCGTGTTTACTGAAGGAAAAGAGACTACAACGCCGCAAACTTAGACCGAATCCGCCAAGATGTTAGACGAAAGGTCTCACTCTGAATAGCATAGCAGAAACAGAGTGGAGTCAGTGGCTGGACCAACGGATACGTGTTTTCCGGTAAATTTGCCGAGGGGGTGTAAGAGGGATGTGGAGGGAAATTTGCGAGCGAGTAAGGGAGAAAGTGGCAAGATTCTGCAAGCGTAAGCCAATTTAGTACGAGCATCCCTCTCCCTCCTCATTCCACCCTCCGCGCTTCACCCGACCCCTCGCGATCTCCGCTGGAAGCGAGAGACGTGGAGGCGTTGTATCTTTAATTATCTATGGAGGCTGCGAGGAAGGTTTCGGGAGTGTTAGAGGGTGGCTTTCGGGGGCAGGAAAAGGGACCCTCAGGGTCGGCAATGGTATCATCTCATCCTTATAGTAGGGGCGTGGTCCAAGTCTCTCTCTCTCTCTCTCTTTACTTCGACCTAAAAGGCAAACCTCACAAAACGACGATTACTGCAACCCAAAACCACAAGCGATTCGCACGCGTATAAGTGGTTGAGTAAACCCGAAAGCCGAGAGATCGCAAACATTCGCAATGTTCGAAAATCTGACGAAAAGGTGAAATGGCCAACCGAGTGGAAAATATCCGTGCAATCTTGCGGAATTGGAAATAAATCGGAGTTTATGCTGTAGTGTATTGGAAAGGGTGCAAGTTTGTTAGGAAGTTGACTTTCTCATGATAGAAAGGCTAGGATGAGAAATTTCTCTGGTTGTTTTTTTAAAGAGAGAATATTTCAAAGAGTTACAAAATCTAATAGTTCGCAGTTTCTCGAATGAGGGCGATATATGTTTCACGAATTCAATAAACTAATTTTATGAAGGTTATTGAATTGAATAAGCAAAAATAAATATATTTGTCTCGAGATTTATGACGGCCATAAAAAATATGCTTTAAAATATTATTATAAGGCAATTCTATACGAAATTTCAGGGGCCACTAAAGTCTATGAAAAAAATTCCTACTTGCAAAAATATTTCGGACAGTGTTGGGAAGTAACGAAGTTCGTCAATCACTGCAAAATGAAACCATTTAAGATTAACCAATTTTAAGTCCAAAACTTTAAAAATGTGAACACTAAAAATTGTAAAATTTGAATCACGCAATAACTGTGAAAATTAAATTACTTAAAATTGTCTTTTCTCTCAGATGAAAAAGAAAACTTTAAAATTAAATAATTTAAAATTAGGCCAAGATAGCATGAGAGAAAGTCCGACCTATTTTCCGTTTTTGCCCAATTTTCGCTTTTCAAGTTCCACTGTCTGCATGCTTCAGGAAAGGTTATGGAAAAAATTGAACCGACCGATTTTTGTCTTGGACACGCTTCCACAATTTTCATGATAATTCGAGAAACAGTTGATATTTAATTATGTTCTTGGTCTCACTTTAAAGAGGAGATCTTGAACTTTAATGTAACGAAGTTTTAATGTTTTCCATTCACATGCTATCTCAGCCCCTATTTATCGAAAATATTTCAGGCAGGGCTCAATCGACGCGAATTTAATAAGCTTTATAACGGTTTTTTAGAATCTTTCTAACTAAATTTCTCGCTGAGAGAGCCTCGAAAAAAGAGAGGCATGTTTTCAATACGATTTTTTAGTGGACTGACAATTCTGGCCGGTACTGTATATATAATACTATAATTATATTATTCCCGACATGTGCTGGCCCAATTTTATAATTTTTTGCGAGTCACTGACTAGTGTTACGGATTTTTCCGTAACGTTAGCCCTGAACGAGCTGGAAAAATGGTTAGTCTTACGGGTAATTCCTTAACGGTCGAAAGTTCTTTTTTTCAACTAGAGATGCTTGCTTTTTCTATGGTCATAAACACTATTCTGGAGAGAAAAAAACGAATAAAAAAAACTGAAGAATCGGTTTCTTTAACGTCCATAATTGCATATTCATCTATACAAAAATGTATCTCATCAAGCCGCGTTGTTTTGGGTTGATTACAAATCTCATTGTCAGGAAATTGGATCAGCGATACGGAAAATTAAACCAGGGGAAGAAGCGTCAAACCGACGTCAGAAGGGTTGCAGATGCGGAAGTTATGAGAGGTGACAAAGTCGCATGTAATTCACGCCAAATCATAAATAGGAATTAATTAAAACTGCTATTAGTATAGGAAATATTAGGGAGGATTTGTGATCATCCGTTTGGAAAATTATCTGAATGAACTGCCTCATACTATGTGTAATAGAGCAGTCCAAAAAAAACCTTTTTTGAAAAGTGAAGATGCTCCTCAATTTTTTCGAAATATAAATAAAATAATGAGGGTTGACCCCTAAGAAGAACTCCATAGAATGATCTTCATCTTTTAATTACATTTTTTATTCGTAACAACAAATAAATAAAAAATTATTGGGACCGTCATTTAGAACATCTATTATTGTTGTGAAAAAAAAAATTTCTTTTAGTGTTTGAAATCTATAGATTTCAAAAAATCAATAATTAGATATATCTGACATGATTTCGTTAGTGTAATATTACCAGCAAAACATCTTCTTTTGTTCTTAATATACAAAAAAAATAATGATAATATTTTTTGCCCCCTACAAGTCGCAAACATTTTTTAGTATTTTCTTAACTATAGTTTAAAGTTCTAGTGCATGTTTAGCAGGTTCCATTCCCTAGTTATCACCACTATACATTTTTTTAATGCCTTTCCCAGCACCAAAAGCTGTTTTTCTTCAAACAAGTTTATAGTATCTATACATTTTTGAAGTAAAAACAATTTCTGAGGTATACATCTACAACTTTAGTTGATAACTCATTATCTTAATGTGAATAACAATGACAATACAGAAGGAAAATGACGGAAAAACAGAGTCATATGATTTTTGTGTTTCGAATAATTTACTTAATTTCTTAATTATCAAATATGTTAAATATTTGAAAAGATTTTTATATTACTAATTACTTTTATAACTATAACGGAGAAACTGTGAAATCATTATATATCAATCGGTAATTTTTTTACCATCTTTCCAAACCTCTAAAGAGAAAGTAAAAGCTCTTAAAAACGTCAATGATCCATCAGAAAGAGAAATCGCTTTGATCTCAACTTTTATTGGAACAATCACCAAACACGAGGAGCAGAAGCAGTTTTTACTTCAATGTGTACAAGATGACCGCAAAAGAAATGAAGCATGCAATAAAGGTACTTTAGAACAATGCTAAGGTTATTAATAATAATTAAAAATGAATAATTTATTTATATCATAATGATTTCACCAATAAATATTTGTTAATTTGATTTTACAAATTGAAAAATTCTTTAGAAGATGAAAATCATTTTTCGACTTTTTTGCTGTTTTTAACTTAAACATTTTTGAGGCACCCAAGCGAGTTCTTCTAGAAGTCAAACTTTATTATTTGACTTATATATATTTTTTTTAATCGAGAAGCGTTTTAAAAAAAGCCTTTTGTGGACCACCCTAATGTATTACTAGCGAAATCCTACAGTTCGTATGTGAAATTGCAAATGTACCTTCAGGGTGCGAAGTGATGCAAGGTCGAGTTTAGTCAGACACGTACGGGCAGGATTAACCTCGACAAGGGTTGAATTGTCACTGCTATCGTGAAGTAATTTCCAGATAGATATATAGTCCGAAAAGGGGAAGAAGTGTTGTATCGCTAATTACAGTTGTATTTCGGAGAAGAAAGATAATTGAACTTTTTTGATTATGAAATTAGGGGACGAAAATAAAAGACATAAACACGCCCTGCATAATTCATTGGAGTTATATAAGGGTAATAAATCACTTTTTTTAGTTTTTGGCATCTATAGGCAATTGACAATTACTGGTTTTTAGCATTACATATAGATTTCTATTCGACCTGTTTTTTTAGCATAATATTACCAGCAGACCATCTTCCTCGGATCCTAATAAGAAAACGCTCCTCGCTTTTTTTTTAATATAAGCATTTAATTATTTGTGCCGCTACCAATGACGACTAGTTTTTGCTCTTCACTAAGTCTATATCCATGCATGGTTTTCTGGGCAATTTTATATCTAATTTGGAATTGAAACTTTTGAAATTTTTAAAAACTCACCTTAACGGTCTCTTGAGGTGAGAACCTCGAAGAGCGTTGGGCTTGGGCGTGGGTCTGCTGGGTCATCGTTGTGTCATACTTGCTGCAAAATATGATTACCCTGAAACAAACAAAAAAATAAAAAATTAATTAGTTTAGAGAATGGTTGAGTTATTATATTATAAACAAAGTAAAACCTCGATCTCTATAACTAACATATTGCGGTTGAAAACCATCGAATGTTTTATGCATGGATCACAGCGCAGTGGTTCAGTAGTTCAATTTTAGGTAAACAAGGGAATTAAAAGGCGATTTCATTTTGTATGAAAATATTTTTATATCATATAGGTATCTTGTCAATATTGAAAGGAAGAGCCCCCTAACAGTAGTGCCTTTTTTTAGCAAGATTTCTAGTCATTTTTGTAAATAAAATTTATTTTTTAGCTAGTTTTGAAAAATCAGCTGAACATTCAGCACATTTTACCAATAAAGGAAATCAGAAAAAAATTCAAAAAGATCAAAGATAGAAAAATAGATAACGAAATTGAAAAATGCTCATATTTTAATTTTTAACCCTTAAAGCGCCATGCTATGTAATAATAACACACAGCGCCATGTAGGGTCGTGGGCGACCCCCTTGTCGGAAAATGGCATATTGCAAAGAGAGTAGCCGTTATTTCAATTCCAAAAAATTACTGAATACTCTTCAAATATCATTTTAGTGTGTAGATAAGGTTTTATCGACGACAAAATTTTTTGCGGGGTTTTGGAAAATTAAAATCTTACGAAAACGTGAAAAATGACTTTTTTCACGAAAAAAAATCATAACACAGTCAATTTTTGATATTTTAACCTAAAAATGTAACCTGTACTTCTCCAAATATAGCTCTTAAAGAAAAAAAATTTGTTCTAGTGCTGCTTTGAAAAAAAGTATTTATTTGGGAACTTGAATTCTTTTTTTTTTTCATGAAAAGTGGGAGGAACGTTTTTTAATGATTATCTCTTTATTTTTTCATGTCACTTTATTACTTATTAATAATAATCGCGCAAAAAAAATTGTGGTCTTCTCATACCCGGGGGTGCTTTAAGGGTTAAACTATATTTTTATCAGTAGAACAGAACACTGAGTTGTTAAAAGTATTCTGAGTAAGCTAGAAAAAAATAATTAGAAAACAAAAAAAACGACTATTGGAAAAACCTACTTTCTCTGTTTTTCTCTCCTCAGATGCTTAAGCTTGTTTCTAATGTATTTTGATCAGTTGAAAGCTCTCAGATTTATCAAACATTTTTTAAGGTCGGCTAAAAAAGATTAAAATAGTGTAAAAACAGAAATTAAAGAAATTATTATGCATGAAAATAACGAATTTATATAGATAAAAAATTGTTAAATACACAGTTCGTCAAAACTAACATACTATTCTCGAATACGCCCTTTTACGTCTTTCTTCTTCTTCTTTATTCATAATGTGTCCCTAATGTACCTCCATTTCTTACAAGACTATCTACAAACTTTCTATTATCTTATCCATATTATTTACAAATATTTACAACTATTTACCTCAATTCTTATATCAATCTTCTTACTTCTACATTAATATATCGCGATTTTACTGTCGGAAGAGTGAGTGAGCAATCGAAAGCGAGAGAGAGAGAGAGAGAGAGTGCATCTTAATCTACTTATACTACTCTATAATAACTACTTACAGATCTTTACGCTTCTAATCTAGGCGACTTCCGTTTCCTTTTTCCTTCACTTTCACTTCTCTTCTATCTCATTCTCATTTTTCATTTTGCCATTTTTCCACTTTCACTCTTTCTCAGTCGCCCATTCTGTCCTACATCCTTCCCATACATGCTCCCGTGTTTCCCCCTCTCATTCACATATTCTGTTCTTTCTGTTATCTTCCTTTTCCCAATGCATCCCCTCCCTTACCTCGTTTCCCAATCTAAATCTTGCTATTCTGGTCCATCTTATACCATTTATTATATTTTGATTCCTCAATCATTCTACATCTTTCCATCAATTGTCTTTCCTTGTCCTTCCCTCAAAATCTTCATAGCTTACTCGATTCCCCTCTCCTATATCTCTAGCACTAAAAAACTACCTCCTTTCTTCTACCCATCTTGTTAGTTCTACCGCTCTCCCTCTCCTTTCTTCTACCCCCTTCAAACACTTTTTCGTTAACTCCCCTCCCTTAGGGAGGGATAGGCACAATTTGTTTACGGAGTCAACTAAGAATGTCTTTCCGATGACTCTTTTCTATGTTGCTTTGTAAATTTACAAGAATTATTCATTATTTGAACAATTTCCATAACAAAATTCAGAGTTTGGCTATTTTTCAATGAATAGGCTCATTTTTTTACAGAATTAACTAAGAATATCTTTCCGATGACGTTTATTCTACCATTCTCGGCAAATTTGAAAGACTTATTAATTATTTAAACAATGTTTATAAACAAATTGAGAGTTTCGCTATTTCTTAATGAATAGTTTCAATTTGTTTCTGAAATCAATAAATAATGTATTTCCAATAACTCTTTTCTACGATACTTTGCACATTTACAATAATTAATAATTATGTCAACAATTTTCATAAAGATATCCAGAGCTTGGCTATTTGTCAAGGAATAGGCACAATTATTTTTAACTTTTTTTTTTAAGATATTTTTTCGATTACTTTTTCTATGAAGCTAAGAAAAGTCTTTCGCACGACTCTTTTATATGCTGCTTATGCACATTTACAAGAATGATTGATTATTTAAACAATTTCCATAAAAAAATTCAGTTTGTCTATTTTTTTACGAATTGGCTCAATTTGTTTACAGAACCAAAAAGAATGTATTTATAATAAGTCTTTCCTACATTACTTTGCAAATTTACAATAATTGTTAATTATTCAACAATTTTCATAAAGATATTCAGAGTTCGACCACTTTTCAAAGAATAGGCTCAATTTGTTTACGGAATCAATAAAGAATGTAATTCCGACAACTTTTTCCTACGATACTTTGAAAGTTTACAACAATGATTATTTATTCAAATAAGTCTCATAAACAATTTCAAAGTTTGACTATTTTTCAGTTTACATAAGAACATACACGCAGCTATAATCTATTAAATAATAAATACACATTTTCTATCTTAACTATAATAATAAAATCAAAACCACTTGAACTTTTAAAAAAAATTCATTTTATAATAAAATATATGCACTATATATTTAATAAGAATTAAAAAAGCTTACAAATTTTATGATGGTAAAAACTTTCCTTTTCATTAATTGCATTCTTTTTTCTTTTTGTTAGTTTGTTCCAGTACTTTAACCCAAGAACAACAACGTATGGGTGGAATCCCACCCAAGCTCTGATTACATGAAGGTGCGCATGCGTGAATATTTCTTATCACCTTCTCCTTCCCAGTAGCATCAAATCCAGTCTTGCTCTAGCATTTGCAGGTCCGGGAGGAAAGGCTATTCATTTTGCGAAAAATTTGGTAAATGTTTAAATGGTGAACATAACAAAGTGATTTACTATGGCTGCCTGAATGCTGATGATCTTTCAGAATAATTCGATTGAGAAATATGATACCTACTTTTTTTACAAAAATTTGTTTCCCATAAAAGGAAAATTTTGTATATCTACCTATTTGATTTTGATTTTGAAGAGTTTTTTCCCAGAAAAGTTTTGTATTTGATTTTGTATTATCATATTATTATTTATTTTGTATTTTATTTGTTACCAAGCATTATTGGTAATACAAATTTTTATTGAAAAACAATATTTTATTACTCTGAAATAGATTCCCAACCATGGCTCCAGTTCAGAATTTCAAACTCATCACAAATAACAGGAAATATTAACTTGGGTTGGATCCCATCCCACGTTGTTAGTAGTGTTCTGAAAGTTGACGTTGTTGATCTTGGGTTAATAATCTCTTCTGCTTAATAAAGATTTCTGGAATAATTTTTCTCTTGAAATATATTTTTCCATATATTCTACTATGATTCAGCACTCAATCGAACATATAACCGGTATTATTACCTATTGTGCTATGCATTTTTATTTTTAAAATTCTGGTGAAACAGAGGTCCATACACAAGGGTTATCCTCACTGCTTACCGCCAGACGACTGAACTTCACTGTACATGGACCTGTGAAAATTTTTCTTTTACTAAGGTGGGCTTAAAATCACTGTATGAATTTAATCACAACCAGTGATAACCCACCAATGCATGCGAATTTATTAGAAGTATTCGCTTGCCCAGACATTTGACCAGAGGAGAGGAAAACTGCAGAAAACCACCTCCAGAGTTTAGCCAGCTTTTCGACAGTCGAGTTTGAAGGCAGATATTACACCCAGGCCATCGAATGGGCACAATATTATTCTCGGCGTCAAACCTCGTGCTCGACATTAGTTAGAACGCAACGAATACAAAAAAAGGTCGTACGTCGCAGATGGTTACCCATCCGAGTGCTATACGCGCTCGGAATGGCTTGACATCTGGACTCTTCTCGAGTCGAGATCTTACTATGTATTTCTATGAAAATTTGTATGCGCCGACATTTTAGAGATTTTTTCCAAAGTTGCATTAAAATGTTTAGAGTTGTACAATTATTTATTCGGCATCCCGAGAGGGTACCCATGCGAAGTCGTGTACAAATAGAAGTTATTGAAGTAAAAATTAATATTATGGTATTTTGTTCAACTTCATTTCCAAATAAAATAATTGCATGCAAAGTACTTGGACGAGCGCATAGCGCGCGTATGAGGTCCTAGATTCGTTAAAAATTCGTCTTTTCCGGTTGAGAATTCATCTATTCTGTTAAAAATGTAACATTTTTACTTAAACTATAGGAATTTAGAGAGTTTTAATTTGAAGTTAAATCAGTAATGACATTTATTTGATTTAAAAGAATTTATTCCCCTGTTTTCCTGCAAAATCTCCTTATTATTCCTTATTATAACCTCCCCGAGTCGAAATTTAGGCCCTACTTTGAAGCTACAGCTCCTTATTAGAACCTTCTTTGAAGCATTTAAACCTATAGCCCCTACTTTAAGGCTTTTACTCCTAGAGAATGAAACATTAGAGCCTCCTTTGACTCCATTTGAAGCTACAGGCCCTACTTTGAATATTTAGAAGCTACAGTTGGAATTGTAATACAATTTTTATAAATTCTATTACCCTTTCGACTTTCGTGTTTTGAATGCCCAAGAACTTGAATACAATTATTGTCTTCCATCCATAGTGTAGCGGAACCTATTTGTATTTTTATGATTCAGAGCTTAATTAAGACTCATTTAATAAGGTTCACT
>CAKNWT010271498.1:0-10140 GCA_932066315.1 Andricus coriarius
AAGGCCCCCTCCCAAAAGTTTCCATTTCCGGAGAAAGAAAATCCGTATTTTTTTTGTTCGAAATTCGAATATCAACACGTGCTACCGGGCACTTCAAAATCCCATTTAATTAACCCTGCGTCCCCCACGTGGGGTCTACATGGACCATACTCACTTTCACGACGCAAGCGGTGTGGAATCGCATTGGACCGGCGTCAAAAAATTATTTTTGCTTTTTAATAACACGAACAAAAATATGGTAGGTAATCAGAGCAAACAGGATTCAAGTAGAGAGTTTAAAATAAAGTTTAAACCTTAGCAGATAAAAAGACAAGCTCCTTATACTACTGACTAACGAAATCACACTTCAAAAATATAAACTGGAACAAACAAACACTACACTTTATTACGAGGGTAATTCCGAGGTGAGAAATCAGGAAGTTGGGAAGCGGAGAAGAAGGTGAAACACATTGAAATAGACAAGGGTTCATAAGGAAAACCATTTAATTAGCTTACAGAGCGTAGGTGTCGTAGTCTCGACGGAGAAAAGATAGGCGTAGTATCCTCGATGGACAAAAGAAACAGGCGTAGTATCCAAAACGACAGGACCCCGTAACGAGTTCACCCACGAACACTGAGAGAGCAACTGACGGCACGAGCGGCGAGTCCCGCCGCCGGCCACACGTTCGGGACCCGTCTTGGGTTTCCGGACGGGCTTGGCTGTGGCCCTCGTCGCCCATACCGCTAAGTAACCCCGTGTTACCCCCCCCCCCCCCTAATGGGGTTCGGTTTATATCCCGCAAATGGGTGTATGCCCCTTGTTCATTTTTGCACATTTTGTACAAGCATATATAAATTAGTTTTCGCTTAAATATTTCAATTATAAAGTAGTTCAAGGCTTCGTTTTCTTACAACAATCTCTCGCTTAAGTAAATCGATGCAGAAGATATATACTGTTTTTGGTTTAAATTTGCGTACGAAGGCAAATAACGGGTACAAAAGAATACTACTCCTGAAAGTCTCGCACGCCGAAAGAATGAGGAAATAAAAATATGAAAATAAATAAAAGGCTTCAGATCGTGATCGGAAGAGAAAGTGTCCAATAATAATTCTTTGAAGTGATCAGATTATTTTGTGTCACCAAAACTTAGATACGTAGTCTTTCTGAATCAAATAAAAACTTTACTTAAATTGGAGTTTCTTATCCCGACCAAATTCGACTCGCAATCTGTCAACGTAATCACACATATCATTCGACATAATATCCTTAATATTCTAGATATTAAATTATGACTAAAGAATTATAAACAAAATTAAAAATATAATTATAAGTAGGATGTGCTTTACAAGCACTTGGCCATGATTATTAGTAGCGCCATCTGGGCCACTAATTTGTTCCACTGCTCCCTCCTTCTCAAGTCCCTCCTGAACTCTTCCCACTCTATCTATCTCTTCTCCCGCAGTTCCCTCCATTCCCTTTCAACCTCAATGGCTAATTCCCTTTCCTCCCTTTCTCTTCTTTTTCTTTCCACCCTTTCCTGTTCCGTTCTCCTCTCCCTAAATTCCCTAGCGCTTAGAGTCCTCTGTTCCTTCAATTTCTCGTTCCTTCGCCTGCCTTCCTCTGCCGCTTTCCTCCTCAGTTCCTCTTTTTTTTTCTCGAACTCTTTAGCGAAATCGGGGGAGTGTTGGCGCGCCCTTCTTTCGAATGCCATTGAGAGCCTGTAGAGTTGGTCCTGGAGTGTTGTGGTTTCTTGTGGCTTGGTGTCTGGGTGTGGCATGGCATCTGGCTCCCGGTATGTCTATTTCGGGAATCCCTGCCTTCCTTAAGCTTAGCCATTTGAGGGCTTTGCAGTTCTCCGCGTGCTGCGTCATCGTCTGTCCCTCCACCTCTCTTTGGCAGAAGTGGCATTTAGGGCCCTCCATGTTCTGAACCATAAATGAGTTCTGTCCCTGAATTGTCCGGAGTTGTCCTTTTGTCTTGGAGTATAGAGTTAGTCACCTTTACTTATTTTAACTACTATATTTAGCCTTTCTGTGTCTTATTTTACTACCGATAGCATTATTGTTCGAAAACGAATAATTTATCTAGTTCCGTTATGGTTTCCTGATATATGTTTATTTCTATTTCGTATTCGATCGTTTTTTTCTCTGTATGAACTTTTTTTGGTATTTCGATGTTCAATACTTGCTGTATTTCCCTATTTATAAGTTCCCAATCCCCCTGTATGTGCGTCTGTCTTTTGGAGTTTGGTGTTGTAAAGTTGGCTTTTAGTCTATATGGTCTGTTATTACAAAAGGAGTCATGGATAACGTAAATAATTCTAGGTATTCATTTTTTACAGAATCGGCATTCGAGTCCGTCTTGGTTTCCCTGTATTTTGGTTTTCAACACTGAAATTGCCTCTTCCATTTTGGTTTCTCCGTTTTTCTCCACGTGTCCCTTTTCCCTGTCACAGAGAAAATTCTCTTTTCAATATTTAAGCCTTATTATTATTATCTACATTTTCTAATTTTTAATCGTTAATATTGAATTCTCCTATGTTTTTTCCTTTTAGGTTTTTCAATTCGTAAATTGTAGGGGAGATTTTTCTGTTAATGATAAATGAGCACTCCCCATTTTCAAAAAGTTTGCCTGTTTTTTTAGTTGCTTTATTTGATAATTTTGTTACCCTTTTTAGAACCCTGTCACCCTTTTCGTATTGTATTTCTCTTCTCCTTAAATTGTACCTACTTGCTTGTTCAACGTTGGCTTTGTCCAAATTTTTCTGTACTTCCTCCTTTATTATTTGTAGCCTTCTTAGTCTATCTGTCCATCTGTCTATACTTTGGAACTCTATTTCGCTATCTGTTTCTAGTTCTCTTTTTAGGGATTGGAGTTGTTCTAATTCGCGACCTAGGCTTAAAAATGCTGGGATAAACCTTGTTGATAAGTTTTTACATGTGTTCATTGCGAACTGTAGGTCATCTATATTTTCATCCCAGGCGGAGTGGTCGTTGTCCAGGTACGCTTTGGTGATCTGTTTGATCTTCCTATTATACCTTTCTGTCGGGTTCGCTTCGGGGTAATATTTTGGTGTTCTGGAATGTCTAATGCCGAATTTCTCTGTCAAGTCTCTTATTGTTTTATTTACAAATTCCGTGCCATTATCGGTGTGGAGAATCCGCGGTGTTCCCCAACGCGAAATGACACGTTTCTGAAATTCTGATTCTATGGTTGTTCCGTTCGCTTTTTTAATCGGTATTATTTCGACGCATTTTTTAAATAAGTCTACAAACACCAGAATATATTGATTTTTTCTCTTTTTTGAAATCGGCAATGGTCCCATGATATCAGCTGCTACCATGGTCCATTATTCTTCGACGATTTTCTTCCCCATTAATCCTACCTTACTTTGGTTGCCCGGTTTTACTCTTTGACAAGTCTGGCAGTTTTTCACGTAATTGATAACGTCCGAATATACCCCTGGCCAGAAGTAGTGTTCGGAAATTTTCGCGCAAGTTTTCTCTGAGCCTAAATTTCCTGCCTGGGTTTCGTCGTGGTTTTCCATTACACTTGACGTCTAAGTTTTTGGGGTACGACTAATTTCCAAGGGTTCGAGTCTGGTAATAGAGTAGATTTGAGTGGGTCAGTTCTGTAAAAATAGAGTTGTGAGTCTCTGATTCGCCATTTTTCGTGTTCTACCGGTCTTTTTGTCACTTGTCTGAGTTTAGTAGAGTACCAGTCATCTGTTTTGTCGCTAACGTCCGTTTTTGGGTTTTCTACTATAAAAGCTAACGCAAATGCTATATTTTTTGCTGATTCTCCTGATTTTGAGAGAGCATCAGGGACGAAATTTGAACCACCTTTACGATATATGACCTCATAGTCATATTCTAATAATTCCAATGCCCACCTGGCTAATCGACCAGTGGGGTTTTTCAAGTTATGGAGCCACTTTAACGCTAGGTGGTCCGTGATTACTTTAAAACTGTAGCCTTCTAAATATGGCCTAAATTTTCGTATGGCCCAAACTACCGCTAGGCATTCTTTTTCTGATGCCGAATACCTAGATTCTGCGCCATTTAGACTTCTACTAGCGTATGCGATTACGTAATTTACACCGTCAATTGTCTGTGTAAGTACGGCTCCTAATCCCGTATTACTCGCGTCTGTTTCGAGTTGGAAGGGTTGAGTAAAATCTGGGCACGATAATATAGGTGCTGACGTTAAAAGATCTTTAATTTTTTGAAAAGCCTCATCTTGCTCTAGTCCCCAATCCCATTGTTTATCTTTTTTAAGTAATCTGTTTATCGGTTCTATTATTTCGTCAAAGTGTGGAATAAATTTTCTGTACCAACTTGCCATCCCTATTATGTGCTGTAATTGTTTAATGTTTTTAGGTTTAGGGAATTCTAGGATAGATTTAATTTTTTCGTCGTCTATTTGTAGTCCTTTGTTGTTAACTTTAAATCCTAAATATTTGATTTCCGAGCAGCCGAACTCGCATTTGTCCGGGCTGATCGTTAAATTTGCATAATTTATTTGATCTAATACAATATTCAGATATTTTAAATGATCTTCAAAATTTTGAGTCACAATCACTATGTCGTCTAAGTAACAAAAAACGTTTGGCTTTAGGTCTGGAGTAATGATTTTGTCCATAAGTCTCTGGAAAGTGGCTGGAGCATTGGTTAAACCAAATGGCGCTCTTTTAAATTGATACATGCCTTTTCCAGGGACTGTGAATGCTGTTACTGGTTTTGAGTTTTCGTCTAATGGTATTTGTAGATAGGCTAATTTTAAATCAATTTTAGAAATGAATTTTTCTGATCTTAAAGTGTCTAATATTTCTGTTATGAGTGGGATTGGGTAAAGGTCCTTTTTTGTAAAATTATTGACCTTTCTAAAGTCTAGGCAAAATCTATAATCTTTCCCTGGCTTCTTTATCATAACTATAGGGTTAGACCAATCAGAACATGAGGGTTCTATTATGTTCTGTTCTAATAATTTATCAACTGTGTTTGATAAATTATTTCTTTGATTTTAGGGCTCACGTGGTAGTATCGCTGTTTTATGGGGTCGTGGCCCTGCACATGAATTTTATGTTTCGTTAAATGAGTCGCCCTATGTTCTTTTCCCTGGTGAATTTTTATTTTGTTTTCTAGAAGTTTTTCTAGTTGGGATTGTTGGCTTCCGTTGAGCTCAACAATGCCTTCGCAAATTTCTGGCGAACAATTGTTTTGTTCGTCCATTTTCCCTAAACTATCCGTAATATTATTTTATTTAATTGCTTTATTTTTAAAATTTAACCATTGATTTCTGATATCAATTTCTCGTATCTCATTCGCTTTTTGAGATTCCTTTTCTGATTTTTTCCGATTAGTAACTTTTCTATTTTTCCAAAGATTACTATCTTGATTCTTATAATTGTCCTCGTATTTACTATTATAAAAAAAATTTCCTGACTCATTTTCCTAATTTTTCCTCCTAATTTTCAGTTTACTTAAACTAAATGAATTTTGTGTGCTTGGGTCGTCGCTAGTGTCGTGGGTGGGGATGCTCTCTAGGGGTTGGTATTTCTTGCTCGTATGGATGCTTATTAAGCTTGGTATATCTTTCGTAGGATTTGTTACAGGAATTTGGGAGTTTTTGATTTTTTGGGATTGGTTAGGATTGATACGTACTAGGGGAATTTCACTATCTTTTAACTTTGGGCTACTTTTGTAAAGTTCCCTTGTACTTTTGAGGTTAATGCTACCTCCGAATTTTGGTTTCCTATCTTTATAATTTTTTTCTTTTTCCCTTGATGTTTTATCCGTATTATTTATCTTTTTAATTTCCTTATTTTCTTTTATTGTTATTTCAGGTTTATTTTTAGTTTCCTTTTCCGTTTTTGGGAGGGATAGTGACTGTGGGTTCGCTTCCATAGGATAGCGGATGGGTGGACTCCCTGGCAGCCACCAAGTTTCTGAGTCGTAATCTAGGGTCATCCGTAGAGCTTTCAACATATCCGTACCTAGAATGTCTACGGATTTTAATTTTGGGACTAACCTGAACATAGCATGTTTAACTTTCTTTCCTATCAAGATCGGGATTACTGCTTGCCCGATTATTTCGACGGTTTCTCCGTTCGCGACTGTTAATTTGCGCGAAACTGGTTTTAAAATTGAAAAGTTGGATTTTTCGATATTTTCCAGTAATTCCTTACCCACGTATGAATGTGTGGCACCTGTATCAACCAGGATTCGAAATAGTTTATTTTCGAATTTGGTTATTAAATGAAAACGTGTCTCCGTTGTTTCATCCTTATCCGAATTTAAGAATTCTGGCGTTCCGGTATTAGGTTGTACTATTGGTGGTTCTAATACCCGCCCCTCCAGTTTCCCTGGTTATACATGTAATATGGACATTCTCTTTTAAAATGACCTGTTAAACCACAATGATAACAATTTGAATTATTTGTATTTACGTTCACGTTTGTTTTATTGTCCTGTTTTTTGTCTGAGTTATAAATTGTTTTTTCTTGTGAGTCCTTGTCATTTTTAATTGATTTTTGATTTTTATTACCGAAATCCGATTTTTATGAATTTTTTTTGTTATTATTTCCTAACTGGTTTTCCGGATTTTCTGTAGGGAATTCAATCATTGGGTTGCTTTGACCTTGATTTGAACCCAAAGACATTTGATTGAACGTTGATAACATTTTGTGGTACGGGTTAAATGGATATCTGTATCTATTGTTTTGGAATCTGGGTGGGTAGTTTGGTTGGAATCTGGGCCTAAAATTTTGTGGATATTGATTTGGAAAAGGCTGGAATGGAGGCCCAAATGGTGAAAATGGGGATCGATTTTTGTATTGATTTCTACCCTGGTAATTTTGGCTTTGATATCCGCTTTTGTTATTATTTTGACCATATTTATTTTCCCTTGAGTCTTTGTTATTATCCGAATTATTTTTATCCCCACTACTGCCATCGCGTTTTTGCTCTAATTTATCCTTTATTTTAGGTTCGGTAATCTGTAAGACTTGCCCCCGAATTTTGGATTGGGCTAACTCAGTTTCCCATTCTTTCCCTAAGTCTTCCAGTTGTTCGAAGGTTTCAAAATCGTTTCGTTTTATATACATTTTATATTAAATTCTAATGTTTTCGTAGGCTCTGTGTAATTCCCATTCGCTGCATTTCCTAGGGTATAATTTTGTAAATAATTTTCTAATTTCTGTAAGGCATGAGTGAATGTCTTGAGTCCGTCTTTGGTTACTAAATTTGATTTTTTGTCTAATTTCCTCGGAAAATTTTTCGTCTATATAAGCGTTTTTGAAATCTTTGAAAAAATCAGATAAATGCCTCCAGGAATTTTTGTTTATTTCGCACCAATCTTTTGCATTTTCGATTAATACTGCGTCTAGATTTTCTAAGATAGCCCGATCGTTTATTTTATAACCTCTTTTAAATCTTTTTAATTCTTCAAGGAAATGCGCGGGACTATTATCTTTATTATTGCGAAGTTTAATTGGCCAATTACTCATAATTTGGAAGGGTGTTAGGATCATTCCGAAAGGAAAATAAGTTGCTGGGATTGTCTCATTATTTAAATTATTCTCAGGTTCGCTATCAGTATCTGTATTATTTGTATGGGTTCTAGAGTGTCTGTTTGACCTTTCTCTTGTTGTCGAAAGTCTATGTCGTCTGTTTTGTTTTGAGTTTGATCTGTCCTCTAAAAGTTCGCTGTCCTCAGAATTATTTAATTTAAAATTATTATGTCTCAATCTACTACGATTTTCAATATTATTGTGATTATTTTCCTGTAAGTTTTCTCTTAAATCAAATTGGACTAAATGTCTGTTATGAGATTCATTTCTATTTTTCCCGACATTTGGTTTGATTATTTTTTTCTAAGTTCAAATGAGCTATTTGCTGGCGGATCTAGTCTAATCCCTAAATTGTTTGCCCTTTTCCCCTTTCTTTAAAGAATCTTTTCTTTTGTTGATTCATAAATTCGTTAAATTCTACGCTTTCTAGAAGTTCATCGGTTTATAAAATAAATTGTGTATTATTTTCATGGAATGAATCGCATTGGAATGTTTCATTGTTTATTTCTTGTCTTGTTTTTGGGGTATGGTCCGTCTAGGTTTGGTAGATCCTCATGATCCCAAAAGAGTGTATCGTCGATGGGGTCAAAGGTTCTGTTAGGTTGAGTACTTTGAGTTGATCTGTCTTGGTTTGTCCTATTGTTTATACCGAGTGATTCTATATTTTTTCGAGTGAACCCTCTACCGCAACCTATTGACCTGTTAAGTGTTTTTGGGATTGCTCATAAATTTTTGGGTGTAATCGAAACCATTTTTCTAATTGTTGGTTTCGCGCGACCTTATTTAAATCCTTATTTTGGATTGAAAGTGAGGCAGCACCTTGAAAATCCAAGTTATCGTGTTCATTTTTCCTGACTATAGGTTTCGGCATTGTAATTTTAATTTTCCCTGATCTCAATTTCATTTATTTTGAAATTAAGTTCGTATTTATACGGAAAGGACACCCTATATGTTCTTTCGATGTGGGTTTCTAGTTTTAAATTTCAATTTCGTTCAATAAATTTTAATTAAAATTTTAATTGGTCATTTACTGGTTAGAGATTTCGAAAATATTGTTTTTTTCGTCGTAGGACCCTTAGTTTACGAGATACGTCGCGTGACCTTGCCGCGACTCGCGTGTATTGCTCGCTGCCCGCGCGAGCTCGCTTGCGCGTTTGAACGATTTGCTTCGTTCGACGGCTGAAATATTCACCAAGGATCAAAATTTATGCTTTTCTTTTCAGGCTTCCCCCTTTAATAATTTTCTAATGATTCTTTTAATTCCGTTTTTATTTTCAGAAACTAAATTTCTAATTTCCCCCAAAAAAACAGCAAGTTACGATAGCATTTTGTCCCCATTTTATAAAAACGAAAAATTTGTTTAATTCGTTTCCGTTTTGGTTTCTTTGTTGCGTATTTCGGATTACGCTCTTCCGAATGTCGCGTGCGAGCATGTGGCGAAACATTGCGAAAAATGTACAACAAATAGTACACAATAAAATATCATCGAATAAATCATGGTATGTAAAAATCAGAGCACATATATATAATACAAAATCATTTCACATGAACATGTGGAATATCATGGGCCAACAAGGATTATCAATTGTAAAAAAAAATTTAACAGGTACATATAAACATCACCTCCTAAATAAATATATCAGTCATTTCCATGTATAATTCTAGAGATAAGTTGTAAATTTGGCAAGGCATAATGAAACAATGGCATGCAAAATTGTGAATACGGTAAAGTTCAGAGTAAAAGTTAAAGGTGGAGTTCAATTTAAATTCAGTGTTTAGTTTTGAGTAATAAATTTGTGTCTCCTTTTTCTCGGCAGGTTAGATTTTTTATAGGAAAAGTGTGGGATTTCGGGTTGGGCGCCAGGTATTACGAAGGTAATTCCGAGGTGGGAAATCAGGAAATTGGGAAGTTGAGAAGCCGAGAAGAAGGTGAAACACATCGAAATAGACAAGGGTTCATAAGGAAAACTATTTAATTAGCTTACAGAGCGTAGGTGTCGTAGTCTCGACGGAGAAAAGATAGGCGTAGTATCCTTGACGGACAAAAGAAACAGGCGTAGTATCCAAAACGACAGGACCCCGAAACGAGTTCACCCACGAACACTGAGAGAGCAACTGACGGCACGAGCGGTGAGTCCCGCCGTCGGCCACATGTTCGGGAACCGTCGTGGGTTCCCGGACTTGCTCGGCTGTGGCCCTCGTCGCCCATACCGCCAAGCAACCCCCGTGTTACAACTTTGAATATGAGAAAACTTCGCAAATTTTTATTGCAAATTCAGTCTTAATGCATCAACTTGACAAGACTATATAAAACTAATGATAGCAACGTGGAGTCTGAACGGACTCTAATCACGTTTTTGAACAACAAAAACTAAGAAAAAAGGGATTGCATACCTCAGAGATTAAAGCGCTCTTACTGGCGTCTTGAGAACTATTGAGAGGAAAGATACTCAACGCGACAGTCAACGGGATGCAAAATTGTGAATGTCATAAGGAAATTAGTGCATCTGGGGTCTGCCTAGACCCCACGTGGGAGTCGGAGGGTTAACATGGGGAAATTTTGGATTTTCGAAAAATTGAACTCATACTT